>PCFV01000444.1:0-26242 GCA_002812785.1 Phytophthora litchii | reverse complement strand
CGGATCTAAGATGATCCATTTGTTTATAATTGTAATAAGTACCGTGAGAATAGATGTAATCCCAATTCTGATACGCTTCTAACAAGTAGTAATCGACAGGTCCGCTGATCCAGCGGCTCGCATATCGGAATCCGCCTCAAAGCTCGCAAAGCTCGTCGACAGAGAGAAGATACCCGTGATGCTGCGCTCTAGTTCTCTGCGCGCGGCTTCCGCACTCGCCTCACGCCGCGCTCTGTGCGCCACGCGTGCCATGTCTTCGCTGCCGTCCTTCGCAACTGTGGATCCAGCCTTCAGCGGCGCCAGCCCCACAGATGGCTTCAACCTGGTGAATGGCAAGTGGACCAAGACGGCCAAGACGGAGACGATCGTGGACCCGCTGAACGGCGAGGCTTTCATGACGATGCCGTTGACGCAGAAGGACGAGCTGGCTCCGTTCGTGGAGAGCATGACCAGCTGCCCTAAGCACGGCCTGCACAATCCACTGAAGAACGTGGAGCGCTACGTCATGTACGGCGAAATCTGCGCCAAGGCCGGCGCCATGTTCCGCGAGGAAAAGGTGGCCGACTACTTCGCCAAGCTCGTGCAGCGCACGTCGCCCAAGAGCTACTTCCAGGCTCGCAATGAAGTCAAGGTCACTGGCAAGTTCCTTGAGAACTTCTCTGGCGACCAGGTGCGCTTTCTGGCGCGTTCGTTCGGTGTGCCAGGCGACCACCAGGGCCAAGCTAGCCACGGCTACCGGTGGCCGTATGGCCCCGTGGCGCTGATCACGCCGTTCAACTTCCCAATTGAGATCCCTGTGCTCCAGATGATGGGCGCTCTCTTTATGGGCAACAAGATACTGCTCAAGGTGGACTCTAAGGTGTCTATCGTCATGCAGGAGACGCTGCGTCTTCTGCACGAGTGTGGCATGCCGTTGACTGACGTGGATTTCATCAACTCGGACGGTGCAGTGATGAACGACCTACTGCTGCAGATCAAGCCGCGTAACACGCTGTTCACGGGGTAAGTTTACTATGGAGATGTTTTTCCGGCGATTTAGTAGCTGACCCAGATGTAATGCACTGTGATGATGATTTGCAGCTCGCAGGCGGTTGCTGAGAAGCTCGCAAAGGATCTGAGTGGCCGTATCAAACTTGAGGATGCCGGTTTTGACTGGAAGGTCCTTGGCCCTGATGTTCGCGACTTCGACTATGTTGCCTGGACGTCTGATCAGGTGCGTTTGCATATTCTAACGTCTGGATATCTCAATTTTGCCGTCTAACGAGATTTTTGATTGTTCTGCAGGATGCTTACGCTTGCTCGGGCCAGAAATGCTCGGCACAGTCTGTTCTGTTCATGCACAAGAACTGGGCGAAGGCTGGTTTGGAAAAGAAGCTGGCTGAGCTCGCTTCTCGACGAAAGCTATCGGACCTTACCATTGGCCCAGTGCTCACGGTCACTACGAAGCGCATGCTTGACCACGCTGCAGCTCTGCTGAAAATTCCAGGCGCTCGCGTTGCGTTTGGAGCTGAAGAGCTTGAGAACCACACGATTCCTGAGAGGTATGGTGCAGTTAAGCCCACTGCTATCTTCGTTCCGCTAAAGGAGTTTGTCAAGCCGGAGAACTTTGAGCTTGTGACCACGGAGATTTTCGGCCCGTTCCAGGTTCTGACTGAGTACGATGACAACGAGTTGCCCCACGTCCTGGATGCTCTGGAGCGCATGGAAGCTCATCTGACTGCTGCCGTGGTCTCGAACGACCAGCACTTCACGAACGAGGTGCTCTCGGCTACTGTGAACGGTACGACCTACAGTGGTATCCGTGCGAGAACCACCGGTGCGCCGCAAAACCACTGGTTCGGCCCGGCCGGTGACCCGTGCGCTGGTGGTATCGGTACGCCGGAGGCGATCAAGCTTGTGTGGTCTTGCCACCGCGAGATCATTAACGACATTGGTCCCGTGCCTGCCAACTGGACGATCCCCGAGGCTACCTAAAGCGTTTGCGTTATGACTGTCTTGCGGATAACTCAATAAATTTTCAGACCCCAAAGTCTTCAGTATCATTATCATGCATTTCCGTCTTCATGAAGGAACATGTAAAATCGATAATCGTTCGAGCTGCTTCGCCAACAGTAGGCACACTAGATCGTAAAACGAAATGATGGAAGCAACTGGCCGGCAAACTGCGCATGCCAATGGTTTGTACCATGTTACGCATCAAAAGAAATCTAGTTACGGTTGAGTGAGATATGCATCGCAATTACAGTTCCTCCAGCTCCCATGCTGAAGTCTGGTTGGCTTCGGTCTCAGACAAAATCTGCGGAGTGGGTTCGTCCTCCTTCATGGCTAAATCGTCTAGCAGCTCGTGCAGCTCCACAGCCGGAGCACCCACATCGTCTTCCTCCATCGCGTCGTCATCCTCGACAGGCTTTGTCGGTTTCGTCTCATCCCTGTAGAGATTGATCTGAGACCGCATTTCCTTGTCTTCCTCAAGCTCATCCAAGAACTGTTCATAATCCTGTTCCTCCTTGGAGAGGTCGGCCTTGCGAACAGGGCCCGCCTGCTCCACACCCTCCATCTTCTTCAGCTTCCAGTTGCGTGCACGCTTCTGAATACGGCGCGGGAACATCTTCTTCACAAGCACAACATCAGGCATTGACATACCCGACTGAACAAGCGGAGCTAAGTCAGCATCGTTAAACACAGCAGACGTAAGGTCGTAACCGCGAGCAGAGTCGCCGACGTGCAGAATCATGCCGAGGTGGCTCACAGTGCGGAACCGCGTGTCATTCACACCGAAGTCAGCGTCACGAACAACCTCCATATCAGCAAGACGGGTCTTGCGAGTCACACGGATAGCACGACCACCACCAGACGGAATCGCCATCGGGTTTGAATCCAAAACCGTGAAGTCCGTCATGGCCTTAATCGATCGCAACGCGCGGAACGGGTATCGCCAGTACTTTTCAGAATCAATCTCCGCCACTTGAGTGGTGAATGGATCGACAACGTGAATAGAAGAGGTAACAGACTGCACGAGACACAGGCAAGACATGTTGCCCAACATACGCGCGAGTTTCACCGGCAGAAGCACGAGGTCGTCTTTGCACACAGGTGCAATCTCCACAGCGTACGTGAACTTGTAATTGTGTGTGTTGCTGTGGTTATCAGCGGAAATGAGCTTTTTGGCCGTCTTTAGCTTCATGGGCACCGATTCCTGCAAGAAATCCACAAAACGCAGAGCATGATTGCGCTCCGAGAAAAAGAAATCAACACCATCCGGATGGCTCTCAATGTTGGTGGTCTTCTCATGGGCACGGTGCTTGAGAATCAGCTGCTCCAAGAAGAAGAACGTGCGCTTGTGGTCCACACGCTGACGCACCTGCACCACTGCACGCCACGACTGGTTGGCGAACGAGGCCTGACAGGCATCACACTGCTGATTGCGCACCACGAAGGTCACGACGAACGACTGTTGCATGATCATCTTGCTCATGACTTCCTTTTGCACTGTAAGTTTGAGCTTGAGACGACGCGAGTGGGGCTCTGTCCAGATCCAGTTGGCATCAATGAGCTTGACACGGTTCAAGTTGTTGATCTTCTTGAGGCACATGGCCAAGAGCTCACGGGACTCGAGCTCAGCCGCCACCCAAGGCGGACGCGACCAGCGCATGCAGCCGCGGCACTGGTGGATAATCACTTCCTTCGGGATGCCCTCGGTCACATCCACCTGCGACTTGAGACAACTCACACACGTGTTGGCTGCGTTTGCCACAATGGGCGTCGCGCACATGCAACACAAACTGCAGCACAAAGAGCGAGGTCAGTTGGGTACATATTTTGGGTGGAAACGATGCAATGTAGTGGTCAAGTGGCTCACATGGTGGGCATTTGGCTCGTCATGGTGCTCATGGTGGCAGCGAACGAGGTCGAAGGCGAATGGATGGAAGCGTTTGGACGCGGCAGACCAATGGAAGCGTGTCTTGTTTTCGACCAATGGGAAAATGGCTACACTTTTTTTCTGCGAATCAGATTGTCTGGACGTTGATTGGTCAAAACCGTGCTGGTGGCACACAGCCAGCGATCAGTTGACAATTTCCCAACTTTGACGCGAGTATGGACGGTGGAGCAACCCCCGCGGCCGGTGCGGCCGGCAACAGCGCCAGTGCGGCTATGATCAAGGACCCGGAGATCAAGTACATCTGTGGAGACTGCGGCATTGTCAACTACCTGTCGGCGCGCGACCCCATACGCTGCCGCGCATGCGGTTACCGCATCATGTACAAGGCTCGCACCAAGCGTCTCATCCAGTTCGAGGCCCGGTAAACGAGAAGGATGGCGACTACAGCAGCTACGGCTTCTACAGCAGATGAACAGAATGTCGTGTGTGATGTTAGGCTTTCATTAATAAATATGTTGGACCACGAACTGGAGTTTTGGTATTGTAAAAGGACTACAACATGTCTATTGGTCATCATCTTGACACTCTGCTGCGTACAAATCTATCTAATCTCAAACTTAGCGGCGAATTACATGCCGTTGAAGGCGAATTGCATGAGCGCCGGAGATTCCTTCCAGACGCGCAGTGCACGTTGCTGGATGCGGGTCGCGTCGGCGAACAGCGCCAGACGCTCGGACAGACAACGCACGTACAGCACCCAGACCTCCTCTTGCGTCGAACCAAACAGCTCCACTAGCTTCTCGAACAGTTTGCGCACCTGCGCTACATTTACTGACGTCGCAGAAGTCTCAATGTCCACGCACAGCAATAGGAACGAGTAGGTGTCTGAAGACGGCAACAACTGCTCGTCAACCATGAACTTGGTGTACAACGTGCGAGCCTGTTCCATTGAGTGCTCGCTGGCAACCCATGCTACATATTGCTGGCGCAAGGAGCTCCAATGTGCGGAACCACGCCTCTGCGTCTCAAGGGCGTTCTTGAATGCCTTCTCGATAACGCTGGAAGACTCCGCACTGCTAATAAACAGTTGCAATAGACGGTTGTGAATAGCAAACTGCGCGTCATAATCTTCTGTCACAATATTTGTCAAAGCTGTCTTCAATACCGACACAGCAGCACTCAACGGATTGGAGATTGAAGGAGTGGGTTTTGAGCCACGCGAGGTGCGGCGACGCTTAGCAGACGGCGAGCGACCGGTGTCATCATCTTTGTGGTCTACGTGGAGCATGAGCTGAGACTGCAGCAGCCACATCTCCGACGACTGTGGCAGACACTCGTCGCACACCTTCTGCACAACCATAAGCGCATCTTTCGTTCCGTCGGTGCGGTGAATCAAATCAACATACTTAATTGCGAGGGACGGAGACGTCGAGCTTGACTCCGAAAAAGCAAATTCTTTGAGTTTGGCGCGCGCATACTCGAGCAAAAATGCTGTTTGACTAGTAGATCCCAAACGAGTCACCAACCAGTCCGCAAACTGCTCTTTCATGGACACAGTGTCCAATTGTGTCACGCTAGTCTCGAAATTTTGCACAACCATTAGCTCAGCTTGACGTTCAGCCTCGGATACATCAGCACCATCTACCTCCGACGATTCACCTAAGTGGGTGGCAGCACTGTCCTCAACTGCCAAAAATGGGCGCAGCGCCTTTGCTGCGTGGACCTGTTCGCTCTCAGGAAAGTTCTCAAGACAGTCCTGCAGAATAAACGCCGACAGTTCTGCAGCCGTAATGCCAAAAAGGTCACGGATCTCCACAAACTTCAGTCGGAAAGCCACATCGTCCGAAATCGCAGTCACAGCGTTCGTGTACACAATCTTCGCAATAGCTCCCTGCAGCACCAGTTTCCTAGCATTCATCTTGGCAGCCATCTCCTCTGAAACCTCCTCTTCTGCATCTTTCTCTTCCGGGAGCTCATCAATCAGTACCGTCGATCCATCATCCACAGTATTTTCCACTTCCTCATCCAGACGCAGCACTTGACGACGCATTGCCAATTTCTGCACATACAACAGTTCCAGACGGAAATATTCAAGCCAAAGCTTTTGATTGTGTTTGTTCAGACGAATGGCACGTTGCATGAGCACACGTGCCGAGTCCACATTGAGGTTGACACCGAACTCGTAAGACGCCGCTTCGATCCAGAGCTCGGCACTGCGCGGATGCGATTGCAGCGCTCTTGAGAATACAGCAGACAGCACACGACTGCTTCCTTCTCTCTTGCAGAAAGCCATGTACTGCAGCCAGAGCTCCACGCTCCCTCTGTGCTTGAACAGCACACGGTCAAAGATGTTGTGCACACGCTTGACGCCCGCCGTGTCTCCCAGTGTGACCTTGACAAGACCCAGTCGTTCTTTCCGCACTGCTCGCAACGCGTCCAGCTTGAGCTCGTACTCGATGTAGCGCATGGCGTCGATCTTGCGCAAGGGCACGCGGTGCAGCGAGTACTCGAAGCCGCGACGCTTGTCCACAATCTGTCGAATCTCATCGGCCGAGAAGATCTTGCGCTCCTGCAAGTCCTCGAGCTCAGGGACCATCTTCTCCATCGTGATCTGCACCGTGTCCGCCATGTTTGCCCCCTTCGAGTCACGCACTTGCTAGTCTTGTGTCAAAATCAAAAGTCTCGAGAAATTGGTTGGGTATGGTGGAAATCGCACTTAAGAGAGTGAATTGGTCGATTAAGTACGATTTGTAGCACTCGCTTAAAGTTTAAGTTAAACTGGAAACGAATAGAGTGCGATATAAGGTACTGTAAATACTGTATACTGCGACCAAATTGTGTGGTAGGAACAAGCATCGAGTGCGGCGACATGTTCCCGGAAGACCGTTTCCATCCGCTGGGGCCGGATGCTGACCGTCTGCACGACGATCTGGTGGAAGCCACGGAATTAGAGAGCACACCCAAGACGTCCAAGGAACTGGGATCAACGCTCGTGTTACACCAGTTCTTGCCTGCTTGGGATGTTCAGGCTTATCTGCGAATTGCGGGCATCCGGCTGCATGTGCACAACTCCAAGTACCCGACGTACGAAGCCACAGGTGATGGCAATTGCTGGTATTTTGTGGTCTATTTTGTGGTGTAATTAACTGGTTTGATGCACAGGTGAACTGCCGCAACTCAGTGATGGCAACTTTTTGCTGCCTAAAGAGGAGATCATCATGCACTTGCAAACGGTAAAATGCTGGAGGCTAGCATGGGTTTTAGTTGTTATGTTTAATATTCTTGTTGGGTTTGTGTAGTTCCATAAGGATATTGACGAGTTTTTGAGCGATGCGCAACGCAGCGAGTCGTACGCGTACCGATCGATGCTGTCGGAGAAGCTGCAGCGCGTCATGTTGTACTGTCGGTGGGTGGACCCAGCCACGTACCGTGAAGTCACACGTCCGCATATGAAGCGTAATATCCCGTTCCCGTTGAACCTCTTCTTGCCTAAGAAAATGCATCTGGACACGATGGAGAAGTTGCGCGTGTATGGCATCTCGACCAAAGAGCAAGTTTACGTCATCGCCCGCGACTGCTACACGGCACTCAACACGAAGCTGGAGAGTGCTGGTACGTCATATTTCTTTGGAGATCAGCCGAGTGCTTTGGATGTTGCGGTGTTTGGTCATATTGTTGACGCAATGGGCAATACGCAGTTGGTGGCTACTGTGCACCAGCATGCACCGCTACTCATTACGCTGGCTGAACGCATTCGCGACGCGTATTTTGGTGCTCCTGGAGAGCAGCCCACGAGTCTCAGCAACGAGGCTGTGCACTCCGAGAACCAGCCCAACTATTTCAATACCACCTCTTTAGACAGTGCCTTCATGAAGAAGGTGTCACCCTCACTGCAAGTGGCTTTCCTCAAGCCTTATCGTAGTCTGGACTGGAGTCGCCGCGAGTTGGCTTCGGAGATTGTCAAGAAAAAGCGTGAGCAGGAAGCTGAAAAGCGTGCGGCTGCAGGCGAGGAGCATGAGCATGACAAGGCTTTTGAAAAGGGCCCTCGTAACGTTATCATTGGCGCTATTGCTGCTCTAGTATTGTATGCGGTGGCTGCACTACCTGTAGCTGTGCAATTCGGCGATGATGATGACGACGATGAGTATTACGAGGACGAGGATGACGAATACGACGAGGATGGATAGAGCACCATGGAACCCATCCTAACGCTGTTGACGTTGTAGAGGATTTTGCCTAAATGGATGTGACTTGTACATGTGAAACAAGACGAACAGTTCCAGTGAGGACAAAGATGAGCTTGACTGGGTGACAGTGAATTATACATGCAATATTTCCGCTGTCGAATCAATTTCAATAACTTTAACTTACAACGTGCCATGTACAAATAAAAAGGAGGAGCAGGGTAGTTGCTCTTAGCATGGTTGCGTGCTGAGTCGGCGAGCGCATTGCGTTATCATAGATCCACGGTGTCATCTGTCGCGATTCGTAAGAGCACAGCCAATGTCAGTCGCCTCTCCTTTCTTGCATCATGGCCACGCGTGAAACACGTACCTCCCGATATTATGTCGACTGTTTGGTCCAACAACTCGTCATCTGTTGGATCAAGAGAAGACAATGATACCTTTTCGAGCAGCCCATCGAATCGTTGCTGGTCATCCAGAGTAGATAAATCCTGAATATGCCAAAACGCATGAACAAAAGTTAGACGGAAAAGTTGGCATTCACTAAGAAGACCTGGCTCGTACGCTGACGCTGTTGAAAGAGACCATGGATTCCACGGCACTTTTCCACCCCTTCTGCATAATCGCCTGTCGAGCTTGTCGTTCTTTGTTAGCCTCCAGTTCTTTTGTGAGCAACGCTTGACCAGGAGATGGCGCTGAGGATAATGTCATGCCCTGCTTGTCGCGCTCCTGTAGCATTAATCGCAACCGTTGCTGATGAAACAGCTCGTACGCGGATGCGTGGCCTTCCGTCATAATCATCTGAGACCGCGGAGTCTGTGAAGAACCCCATTCTTCCCGTGGTGTGTTCAGTCCCTTACCTCCAGCACCTATTGCTGCAGCCGAAGGAGGAAGACCAGCATTGGTCCCACCAGCCCCATTGGCTCCACCACCAGTAGCATTGTTACCGCTGTTTGCAACAATACCACCCCCGCTACTTGTAGGAACTATCATGGTCTGCGATGATGTTCCTGAAGGTGTACCCATAGACGCAACTCGAGGGTGGAGTGGTGCACCGCTGAAACCTTGATGTACGGTTGGTGGGTGCTGCTGATACTGCACATTTGCCATTGCCATGGCCATAGCTTGGGAGGAGTATGTTGGTGTTGGAGGCATTGACAACGACGGTTGCATTGAAGATGATGCCTGGGTCAACATAGAAACTGCTATTAGATCAAAAGTCAAAGCTTAAATGTAGTTGAGAATGTCGTAGTCAGACTTACCGGTATGGACATGGACATTTGCATTGGCATCTGCATTTGGTTTGATGTCGGAAAATTTGTCGTCACCCCATAGTTTGGCATCACGCCCATATTTTGCTGTTGCAGTGTGTATCCTGGCGGATACTGATACGATTGTGGCATTTGTTGGTGCTGAATGTGTTGCTGCGAAGGAATCTGCTGCAGTGACATTTGCTGTGGCTGGATGTTCATATTAAAAGCTCCGACTCCTCCGTCAGGCATTGCATAAACAGCAGAAGTTTGTTGACTGCCTGGTGCGACGGGGTTCATCAGCTGGTTGGGATTGCCTGCATACATTACAGTACCAGCGTGCGCCGTCGAGCTTGGGTGGAAGCGCTGGGTCATCTGGAAGTTGTGAATTGACGCGGCCACCAGATCATTCACATTTTGTATCGTATTGCTGGGTCCACCCATCACCATTGCCATATCTTGCTGCGACGCTGGAGCCAAGGCCTGGGCATTCTTCACAAATACTGTAGTTGGCATGTTTCCTACAGGTGTACCCTCCGTTGCAGCTGGCACATGAGTCACGACTTTGTTTTCCGGAACTGCTTCCAGTTCAGTTTTCAAAGTCTCGTTTGCCGCTGTATCAGCTGCGGCGGTGGTTCCTGGGACACGATTCTTTTGTCGAGCTGGACTAGCCTTAGCGGATTTAGTTTTGAGTTGCTCGGCATCTGCTGATGAAGAGGATGAAGCATTCACTGAAGGTGGTGCAGTGGTAGCGGTATGTGTTTTATCTTCCTTGGAAGCAGCGCGCCGTCCGCGCATCAGTGATTTCCATCGAATTTTGACAGCGTCTTCCGTTCGCCCCTGGTGGTTACATCAAGAAGCGGACCAAAAAAATGAACTCAGTTAGACAATCGTGTCCAAGAGTCCATGCAGTAAAAGTCAAACCTTAAGCTGTTGGGCGATAATGGACCAGCGGTTGCCTAGCTTGGCTTGCATCTCAACGATAATTTTGTCTTCGTCCTCTGTGTAAGATCTGTGTGACGTAAATGAAGTATTGCCCGATGATTAGTGCTTTTTCCACTTCCCAGTTAGAAAGCTTACCCCTTATTAATGTTGGGGTCGAGGTGATTACACCACCGCTCCCTGCACTGCTTGGACCTGGGTCGCAAACAATTAGCATGCGCCTCCACAGCATTATACGTGCAGTTCTACTAAAAACTCACGTTCGCCCGGGAATGAGAGAAGCTACTTGTCCCCAGTTCTTTTTGCCTTCCGCTACCAGTTCCCGCAACTTTCCATCTTCCTCGGGTGTCCAGTGGCCCTAATTCAACCGTGCATACACGACCGTCAGAGCAATTTTGACCCAACTACCTCACCACGCCAATCCACCAGAACATCATACTTTGATCAAGCCTGGTTTGAGCACTTTTGTCCATCGCTGTAGACACTGTGTGTGATTCCGCCCAGGCACTTGATCAGCAATAGCTTTCCAATTCCGTTCCCCACTTCTCTCGACCGCCAACCTCAGCGATTCATCCTCATGTTTTGACCATCGTCTCGGATTCGATTTTTCCTTTGCTGGCGGTGCTTGTTTCACTGCATTGAGAATCAAATGCGCTCGTGGTACGCCCATACCACTTCCCCTTCGATCTTTCACCATGAGCTTTGCAGGTTGTGCCTGTGGTCGTTGCTGCGGCTGTGGCGGTGGAATGTCCTGGGACGGTCCCAGCGACGGTGACGCTGCTGAGTCCTCCTCGGTACTACTTTCCTGTTGAGGAGAGCTCGTCACTTGCTTGTGGCGCTGTGAGGCCGGTGCCGGCAGCATCTTCTTCATGCTGTCGGTGCGTCCGCGTTTCTTGGGGCTCTTGGCCGGCAGCTTGGGTGCTGGGGCTTCGTCATCCATCTCCACCTCATTGCTTGGAGCTTCATGTGTGGCAGCGGGTGAGGCGTTTGAGATGGAAGCCTGGTCCAGAGCCTTACCCAGCTCCGTTAGCTTGGCGGAGCTCACGGGAGAACCTTCGACGGTCGCCATCTCTTGCGTCTCTTCGGAACTGCCAGGCCGCGGGGCTTCGTCGTGAGAAGCAGATTGACTCGGAGACTCGAGCGATCGGGGTGAAGCAGCGTCACTCGCACTGCCGCTAAGTAGCTTGCTCCGAGAAGAGTTGCCGCCACCTCGTCACCTTCCGGTTGATTCTCGCTAACTTGATCGCGGAAAAGCTGAAAGGGGGCGATTTGTTGTTAGTGTGGTACAGAATGCTGCGTCAATCAAGATTACCGTGGTTTACTATATTATGAAGGGAATGTGATCTCACAGCTGACATTGTATATGAATCCTGCAACGAGTTAATCGAATGTTACAGGTTATAGGTTTTGATGACTTAAGTTGCCAAGCCCATTTCATAATGAATGCAACATAAAAACCAGATGCTTCGCATTGTCGTCGACCTCAACTCGAAAGTGCCATACCATGGTGGTATCACGAGGGTATCTTGTCATGGAGACTCCAAAGGCGCCTACACTAGCGAGAGCGACGCTGGGACCGACGCGAACGATGTCAGTAGTTGCGCTGCCTCGCGACATCCAGCGTCCGGGTCGTGATGCTGCACTTGCTGCAGCCATGGTGCAACCTCTGAGAGCGCATCACCCACTTCCTGTCGCAGTAGAGCAGGAGGTACGACGACCAGCACGCGACTCAGACTGAACAGCACTTGGCGACGTACCTCAGCGTTGGTGCTGGAGCGCTCGCTCCAGGCGAACTCCAGCAGACACTTGGCCATCGCCATCGTCTGCGGTGCGTGCCCCGCGCACTCCACGAAGCTCGCGAGAGCGTGCAACAAGTGCGCCAGAAACGTCTGCTCGACTTCGCTGCGAGGCTTTCCACGACTGTCCGAGTGCTTGCGCACGTACTCGATGTACCCGAATAACAATGGTGAAAAGAACTCCAATGCGTATGGCGCAAATGCATTCCGTTTTGGTGCCGCCAATGGATCGCGTCGATAACCCCAGCGACGAGTTTTCAAGCTTTGCATAGTGCGCGTCTTCAAGTCGCTTTCAACCTTCTCCTGAAGTAGCGTCTTGGGAACTTGAGGACGTATGTAGCCGCCACCTCTCTCAGATAATTCTTGAGCGGCCGAGATCATTACCTGTAGGACATCTATCCGAGACTGCAGTAATTGTTCACGTTCGAGCGCCTGACTGGAAAGATAAGGCAGAGTTTGAGTTGGTGCCAGTGCACATATCGTTGCGAGAGCCTGTGCGCGCAGCTTGACGAACTGGGGAGTACTGTATTTGTCTTCAAGACGCAGCAATGCTCTTGCAACTTCGTGTGCTTTATCACTCAGGTCCCGCGGATGACGACGGAGCAATGTTTCAGCCTCTTTCAGAGCAGTTTCCGTTTTCTCGCGATCATCATCCGACAAAAGCCCGCCAATCAGGTCCTTCAGATACAATGGCCGCTTGGCTGTCAGGTCTTCTTCATCGTCATCCAGGTCATAAGCTTCCAAGCTCATGTCGGAGTCGGAATCGGCATCATCATAGCTGGATTCGGATTTGTTGTCACTGTCCGAGGCATCTGCTTCATCGTCATCACTACGCACCAACTCGTCTGGGTCAAGTATGAATGGTCTGGTTGAGCGCTTTTTCGAATGCTTTCGTCGACCACGATCATTGTCTCGGTCATCACTTGAGGTCGGTGTGGGTTGTGTCTCATGAATGTCGGAACTGTCGTTTATATCAAGACTTGCAATCTTCTTCTCAAGTTCTTCAGGCGGTACGGGGCATCCATATATCGCTAAGGGGTCTTCATCGCTAAGACCAAAGTCCAGTGGTTTTTCAGATGCAATGACGAGCGACAGACTCTCCCCCACACGCATACCTAATGCCCGTACACGCTCCAGCGAATGGCTCATGTGGTCTTGGACTCCTTTGCACAGCTTGGTGATCCAGTCTTGTTGATTGAATGCAGCCTCCTCGCTCCCTATCGTGAGCTTCTGCATACTATAGCGGAGGAAAAAACACACGGAAGCGTTCACAGTATACTCAGTGTTGACCGCAAAGTCACTTTGGCTCCAGCGCGCAAGCACCACATCAAATACGGCTGCTAATGGGGATTGACAAGAGTCACCATCGCACTGCACCATTACGTCAATAAGCACCCGCCAGAAAAAGAGGTCTTCAATCGGTTTCCGAAGGAGTAACTTGTGTGCGACAACATACTGGAAGTGCTTGTTGGCACACAGGGCCGGTGGAATTTGAGCAAGTAGTGTGTACTTCGGGAGTCCTAACGCTTGGCGCGCGCTTGCAAAAGATGAGGCCTTTTCGCTCGCAATCTGGAGTAGAATTTGCTCGAGAGATGACTCTGGGAGACTCTGGAATAATATGTGGTTTCTCTTCATTGTTGAAGACGCAGTGGTAAAGCGCAACCAACTCTGAACAAATATTTGCACTTGCCCGATGCGTGTGAGCTTGTCGGCGAACATCCGGAAGGTTCGTGACTGCCTTATCAAAGTCTCTTGTCGAAACAGACTACGAAATAGACCATCACAAAGCGCTAAAAAATACCGGCGGGGGCGAAATGTGGCCGGAACATCGAGCTGACGGCGATTGTAGATGAGATCTAAAGAGTAATGACAGCGTATACTTTAGTAAGCGTTTTGTCTTCACTTTAAAATGAGCTGCAAAGTACCTGGTAGCGACGAGAGCTGAGAAATAAGCACCTGGAGGCCGATGACACTCTTCCCACTAGTCATTGTCAGTTGCTGAGACACAATGATCGTGTTAACACATGATAGCAATACAATCACCTCAAAGCTGATACACACCTGTTCTTCCCTCAACATTTCGTCCACGACGTCCTGCATCCCACTGGTTGTAACAGTTTTCTCCAGCAATCGGATGCATTGCGTGATAGAAGCCTCTGCATCCTCTCCTGCAGTCTTATCTAGGGTCTTCGTCCTTGTGGTGGTGGCAGAAAGCGTCGAAGCCAAAGCGCCAATTGCTCTGCTGGGTGGGACAAATTCACGGTCGAAAAAAATGTCGAACGCCTGCTTCCGATCATGCTCCGAGAAGCAGATCTCAAGGTGGACAGCCACGAAACCCAGCAGGAAATTTGCCACGTCTCGGTAGAATACCTCCAGGTACAAAGTCTGTAATGAAGAGAATGTGTTAGATTCCACAGCAAGCAACAGCCATCACAAGCTGCTACCTTCCACGACGACGAAAAGCGTTTGGGACTGTACAACGGTGCGCCAAACTCACGCAATTCGGTCACTACAGTCTGGATGTCGTAGCGCCTTTCAGCAGTCTCGATGTTTCGTTTCTTGGCGTCGATGAACGCGCGCAACTGCTGCACCTCAGCATTTGTCATCGCTAAAATCTCACATACTAACATTCCAATATATAATACTAAGTTCCCTTATAAAATAAGATTTGTGAAGACTTTCTATTGGCTACATATTTGACCAATCAAAAGATGCCTCTCGCTTGGAATCTGTATAACTCATGAGAGGAATTAGTAACTCATGAGGGGGAAGCTGACCCTCTGGAGTGATATTTCGAAATTGCGTCGCCCACAATTGGATGCGGCCGTTGTCCTCCACAGACACGGTCTTAGCTTTCACCATTTTTGGTGCCCACCTCGCGTTTCTCCTCATTCGACGTAGCAGAGACAGTATAACGGGGTCACACGAGCACCTTGCTCAGAGGAAGTGTGCTTTAGGGGTATACGAGCTCCTGGTGAACAAAAGTTCACGATCTCAGGCCTAAGGCCCTTTCTCAACCAAAACAGCAAGTGGACGAATGTGGTACACCCCTCAGGTTTTATAACGCATCTTTCATTTTAACCAATCATATCACTCCACCTCTTGTGGTTGACAGAAACCATTTCAAGATAATTCAAGCAGGCAGCAATTTCCATGCAATCATCGGTTCCTGCGCAACAGGATCTTGTCCCTGTCGGCCAGGTTGGAGTCACACCAATTCACAACAAGCACCAATGCCAGTGCAGCAAGTACCGGTTCTGAAGCAAAAGACACCAGTTGCACGTAATCTGACACAGGAATTCACTAATGTATATGGAGAGTCAGATATTGTTGGTTTCATGGCGATGTAACAGAGGGTCATTTCGCCTGGGAGCCATACTAGAGGTACCGATGGATCTCATCAGAAAAAAAGTATACCCTTCGCAATATCAAGGTGCATACTCACATAAACACATCAAATGTCTTCGTCATTGAAGTCTACTACAGTTAATTCCTCGACAACACTAAGCAGCGCTGAATCTTGAAGGGTGCAACGATCGACAACGCTGATATCGTCTCCACCAGTGGCCCGAATTCCTGTGGTACCGTAATCAGGGTTGTGAAGCGTGTTGTTACGAATCAACATCAGGTCTTTCTCCAGATCGTCGAAGACATCTCTATCCTGTAGACATTGCGAGTACCCCAACGGTAAAATGCAGTGTCACTATCCCCAAAAATGACGACAAACCATTCTACCCACAACTTCCATCCATCCTACCTTTGTTCGAGTGTCACTCGGCGAAGTGTGGCTGTTTACTTCGTGTACCACTACATGAGGTGCCATGCGGATGGTAGACGGTAAGTTCTTCCGAAAGTCTAGTTGTTGATGCTTCCTGTACCTGATGTGCCACTGCTACTTCTTCTCTCTGTCCATTACTTTCTTTTGACTTCTGGAGTTTTTCGTCTTCAAAATACATTGCGTTTCAGACGATGAAATTTCTACTTGTGATCTTTTTGCCAATGTCGGTATGAACCTTTTCGTCCATAAGATCAACATGTCCCCCATCACCAAGTTCAACTTCTGTTGCATCACAATCAAATACTTCTGACGCTTCATAATCCAATGAGTCTTTATTGTTCAATGAACAAACTTCCCTTGCCAGTGCTTGGAAAACTCTATGCGATGACGTCTGTGATGCCATAGAGCGTTGGATGATGCAAAAGTTGTTTAGGCGCATGCAAGCAGATATCACAATACGACCGTTGCATAGCCAAACATGCAGAGGCAGTATGAGTACCCTACATTTATTCGCCAGCAATCCAAATGCCGTCTTTATCCGTATTATGAGTTGACTGACGTGAAAGCTGTAGCTGTCACGATTAGCCCGGTCTACCAGTTGTGCCTATTGCAAGATTTTTTCACCCGCTTTATGCCTTTGTCAGAGACCAACTGTGTATCGGTAAATGCGCTGCATGTAAAAACACGTATACTCATTGACGAGAATCTTCCCGCCGATAGCATACACGTCCCAACATTTTGTGTATCGAAAGCCTTTGTAATGCGTACACGCTACACTTTTCCCATGTTCTTTAGATTTCCAAGAGCTTCGAGTAGAAGATGCTACAGGCAGGGTTCCCGATAATGGCATTAATCGCATGGCAAAATAAAAGCCGTCCATACATTATGCATTGATACAGCGCAAAGTGCACCCATACATAATGGCCATTAATGGAATTAATGGCATTATGAACGAAGTTAATCGATGCACTCATGGAGTGTCTGTGCATCCCAGTAAGAGTTGTTTGTTCTCAGAAACAAAATCATTTCCAGCGAAACAGGTAATAGAGCATGGCGATGAAGACCATACGTAGCCCGCTCGACACTGAACAGACGCTCAGCCAGATTGGAAGTAGGAGGAATCGTGTCGACCTGAGCATACATGCACTTCTTCGACTCATGTCGAGCCTTCTTGAGAACCGAAGCTGCAAAGCTATCCTTCTTTGAGCTGTTCAAAGTTGCGGCGGGGAAGCTTGCGGGACGCCTGAGAAATGA
Organism: Phytophthora litchii; assembly: GCA_002812785.1. Lineage (NCBI taxonomy): Eukaryota > Oomycota > Peronosporomycetes > Peronosporales > Peronosporaceae > Phytophthora > Phytophthora litchii. The sequence continues at coordinate 9,158 of PCFV01000444.1, read as the reverse complement.
TTGGACGGCATTTTTTTCATGGCGGCTCATGAGATGCTGTTTGTCTAGTTGGATCTTCACGCACGCTGCTTCAAAGTCAGGATTGGCCACAATCGACCCAGTAACACCTGTACCGACAATTTAAACATTAGATTTTACATAGCAAATTAGTAAGTTGAGGTGGAACGTACCCAGATAGCGTTTCAAATCAGGCTTCTTCGTGAGTAATGCGTCAAATAGGGCTCTAACTTCCCACATTCTCACATTGTCCGTTTGCAATGCCATGGAGACCGACTCGATACATGATAGAGTCTCCAGTAGCATCTTCAATTATTTGTTTTCACTCGTGAAGGGAATGAAATCGATGAGGATTTCATCGTCCCGGTCGATTAACTCTAAAAGTTCGAAATAGCGGGTCAACATCTTAAAGGATGGTCCCCATCTCATGTCCTGACGAAGTGTTGCGCGAAGGTTTGTCTTGAATCTGTTTACATAGAATGGTTAAAATTATTTCGAAATATAATTATTGTCACCATGACATACCTCAATTTTGCTGATTGATTTAAAGTACGGAGTCGTACCGTCAGCTTCTGGATCTTGTCCAATGCATCTTCCATGGGCTTCGTCAAGATTGATACAGCCAAATTTAAGCGATGGCTTGCACACCCCACCAACGGTACGTTGAGATGCCGTGCGAGTTTCTTGTTGAGCGGACAGTTGTCACTGACTAAGAAGATAACTTGGTCAATTGTCTTACCGAATACAGTTAAAATCAAACGAATGCGTTGCGGCGCGCCTCCGCATTGTGGACGATGATCGGATTGTCCGCGTCTGGCTCTGGTGGCTCTAGTACCGGGGCCATAGCTAATAGCGGGCGGTAAGGCACCCCATTGATCTCGTAGCACGCGTACACGGCTACGAAGCGCTCTGAGTCGTGTGTCCAGCCGTCAAATAGTAGTCCGAAGACGGCTGGCATTTCGGCTGCGATTTTCAGCTCAACCGCTTCGGCGACTTTGTGCATGTCAGACGTTAAAGTTTCAGAGCAAATTTCAGACAAAGTCGTATATCTATATAGGAAATCACAGATTTAGCTTTAGTTAGTCAGAAGTTAGTGCTAATAAAATGTTGGCGCACCGTCTTGTATTTTTCTGCTCACAGAAACTGAAAGGCAGATTACCAGAAATCGTCCATTCAAGCCAACCGTAGCGATTCTGAGCCTTCCGACTGATCCATGGCAGAATCGAATCGGTTCTGCCTGAACCTGTAGCAAGCATTTCTGTCTCAAAGATGGGGTGTTTTAGCCGAATGTGTTGGGTCAAATTTGTGACTCTTCTGCCATCAACCTGCTTATGTGTAGTACAACACACTTTGCACTTGTAGTAGCATGGCCGTTCACCGTTGTCGTCCAGACATGGGGTAAAGTAGAAAAATGCGACTTGTTTCTGGGTAAAAGAGGAAGGTTGTGGTGGACTTAAGAGTAAAATATCGGCCATTTTGTGTAGGAAAAATACTTTTCGAAATGACCGCTTTGAAGAAGCAAAACAGGAAGCATTGAAACGGTTGGTTCTCGCAGTGATTAGTCTAGACATGAATTTGTGGTCTTGGCGTACTTTAGAGTTCGGTAGTAGTAATTACGTACCCATTAATAATGCATCCGTAAAAACTGTTGCCATACATAATGTGTGTACAGCGGCAGAGAGGCCTCCATACATTATGGGTGAGGAGAAATGTACATTAATGTATGTCTTTATGCATTAATCGGGAACCCTGGCTACAGGGGGTGGAGAGTCCGGTGCAGAAGCACCCACACTTTGTCGGTCCTGGATGGCAAAGTAGCTGGGTTCCGCAAACACAACGTTGACAGGACAAAGCAACTGGATGAGCTGGATAAGCTGCTCGCCCGGGTTTACCCCCCCCTCCCCGCAATGTTGGTAAAAGACCATGGTTCTGACGGCCATGAAAAACCAATCACCAGGTTTTTGGTGGTTCTTGAATGGTTCTTGTGATTTTACGTGTGGTTTTTGGTTTTATGAATAAAGACTTTCATTTGTTACCGTCGTCCTGCACTCAATCGCGTGCGCCTAGCATTAGAGCCCCAGATCGTATCAACTACATCCGGTACACTTGTCACCCTGCAGTACTAAGTCGGAACACGTTTGTGGAGATGATGCTGTACACATGTTTCAGCTACAAATGCATATCACGTGTAATGACCGCCTCGCCGTCGGCAAGAGCGTCTGCATCTAGGAGGATGCGATCTGTTGTGCGAAGAGGACAAAATATCATGGACTTGTGTTCGTAAAACCCTACACGAGCTCCAGATCTCATAATTCTTTTCGATGACCGGATGCCGGACAAATTCCATCGCGAACCTCCCCCCTACAAACCATCGCGGCATTTCGGTGTGTTGCGTTCCTCGCAAGATGACGATATTCCTGCTACTGGTGGAACGCAACACACGAGGTCGGGACTGCTTATTCAATCTCCTGTATATTCGCCGGCATCAACTAGGCGACGACAACGCGCTGTTTTCAACCTGCTGGTGGTCAGCACCTGGAAAGTAACCATGGTCACGATGAGGAATCGCAGCAATATCGAATCATTTGGAACATGACCTGCAAACAACAGAGGATCCGATCGCAACGGCGTTATCTCTGTTACACTGACCATGTCAGTGTGTGTTAGTAAAAGCTCGTGCAGCTCTCATGATCAGCTTCGTTGATTTATGCTGGTTCTGCCACATTTCGAGTCCCACAATACGAAAATACTACCAAAACTGTAATAGTTTAGCAGAAGCGTGAGAAGAATCATCCTAGCGTTGAGGCGCATTCGCCAATATCACACAGTTCCATTGTCGTCATCGTCCAAATCATTGAGGACTGCTCCCCAGTAATCAAACACTTCATCAGAAGCTACTCCCACACTGAATAAGTGTGGGTCGTTCTCAGAGTTTTCATCGGGCTCACCGTGTTGGGTCATATCGCATTCGAAGCCTTCATCAAGGCGTCTGGGTTCTCTTGTGTCAACCAAATGTTTGCGTTTTCCAACAGTAGGATTCTCGTATGAATCAGCCACTCGCACTTGCTTACACACTGCTGCGATTTTTCGGGTATTCGGTTTCGCTTCGCACAATGGATTAACGAGAGCTCACTAAAGTAACGTTCACACGTCGCTGTATTCACTCCAATCGACAGAACTACAATTGCTAGACTAGGCAATTTGCTCTTGGGGTACAACCTGCTCATCACTTGCCAGAATCTGGGAATATCTCCGGGGGTTTTCAAATTCAGGAGACTTTGTTTGTTCAGTGACCCAAGCCATTAAATCCCCCATCAAAGCCGTGTCACCACCAACAAATTTTCGGTAATAGTACACACCAATATAACTTATTGAAGCAGCTGTCGTAAGAGGGGTCTTGTCTAAAACTGTATTTGCATTCATTCGAAGTACAGGGTGCAAAAATAACGCCAGCAGCATGAGGGGTTGTTCACATTGATATCAGCGCTTCTCCACCTCCTTTACATACCAAATGCTGAGCTCAGCACGACCTTCACGAAATTATTAAGTGTATGTGCAAAACAGAAGATAAAAGTAAACTGCGGTCACCGAAGACTGAGTATTCTACGAGCACGAGCACATAGTCCAGCATTATCCGTGATTATTGCCCCAATGTTCCATTTGTCGTCAATCATCCTTAGTATTACCGGCTCCATCTGTTCAGCAATAGCCACACCGTTGTGCTTTGAACCAGTCGGCAGAAAGTCGTAAGTCATCTCGCGTCCAAACAGCGATAGATGACAGCCCATCAGATGTGCCTTAGCGGTGTTATAATAACAATACGAAAGAAAGAAAGTTCAGTCCACCACTGTTTTTCTGATGTGTTTTGAGATTAGAGGAGTCTTTCCCTTCACAGTGTAGTGCATACCCATCTAACATAGGACCTCCCAACTGCTTCCGATTTGGAAGAACAGCTTTAATATTTTTCTCGACCTTCTGAACTTGACGGAGAAAACGTTTTCTCGAACGGCGCTCAATAAACATGTCTGGAAGCAGATTATCCGCTTGAAATTCGAGAAGATAGCGCTGAAAGAGTGCGTACTCCTCATCTTGCGGCCACCGTAGAGTTTGTCGGGTCTCTTGGTGCTCTACTCTGGGCTCTGATGAAGGCACTATAGCTGTCACACTTCCCAAGATGCCTTCGGAAGTTCTCGATCCGCCCAATCATTGTATTGGGTTCAGTAGGCGAGTCTGGAACTGGCAGTGCTGCAGCGAAAGTTCTGTTCTTCTTGAGTATGATATTCCTCTCTTGTACTTGGGTGGCGTACGCAGCTTTGACGTGTCGGCAAATGTGCAGAGTCCGTTTATGGCTGCAATCTACTCCTGTGTCAACGAATTCCAACCGCTTATCACATGCAGGATGCCCCATGATCATGGCTTAGATAGAACTAGGCTATTAACTCTCGACTGGCTAAGCTCGACCACATTTACTAGTGAGTAAGATCCTCTCCAGCTTCAACCAAGTTGACATCAACAAAAAATGACTCGTCCTAAAAGGTTCTACTGGTTCTTGATGTGGTTGTTCTAGTTATAAAATGGTTGAACTATGGTTTTGCAATAAACCAGAAAAACCAAGAACCACTACTGTATATTTAATGCATTTAATTGTGGCCTTTTATCATATGAGAACAAAGAGCAAACGTATTCGCCCCACTATGCCAGCTCTCAGCTCCAACTCGTTGAACTTCATTCAACAATCACGCTTACTGCGTGATTACACTATCCAACTATCATCATAGCTATTCTGCTACTCCTTATTGCTATTCTCCAAGTCTTCGTTGTCTTTCCCCTCCTGCACTTCCTCCATCTGTCCGTCTTCTTCTTCCTTCTCTTACTCTTCACCGTTCTTCCGCTTGATGTGCCATATGTGATGTCATGTTATTGTTCGGGTAATGCCCTGGATGTACATGATCACATAGATATACACTGCGTCATGCAAACGGTAGGCTAGATATACTTATACAACAAAGCTCTTACTAAAACGCACCGCTTTGTTCCGTTGCTGTAAGTATTGCAATAGAATCTGGCGGTACCGCGCTGCCCAACGATAGAACAGACCTTGCACTGATGCTGCGGTCTCTAGCGGAATCCCTCTCGCACTTGAACCCACTCCGAAAATTCAGAGAGATTGTGATCCCCATTGATAGTTGGACCTTGCCGGACTGATGTTGTGGGTTCTTGTGACGGCACCTGTTGAAACAAAACAATGGCAGCATTATACAACGTGCAGTGCATATACACCATACCGACATACAGCCATGTCGTATATAACTCATCAATGAAATCGGCCGCCGTAGTCTGGAGTAGCTCAGCCTGCAGTACCTCCAAAACCAGCGTGATCTGCGAGGGGATTTTCTTGCTGTTTTCAAGCCTCGCGATAAATGATGAAGGTGTAAACGATCGCCATATCCTTCATTCCCAAGAAGATTGTTTTATAGTATTTGCGAAAGCGCACAGATAGCTGGTGTGAGTATCGCTGCAGCCGCAGTTGGTCGTGGATGTCCACTCCGCCCATCCAGCGATGACAGTCACTCATCTCGGATGGGCATGGAATGGATATTCGGCGACCCCAGGAACGTGTCATCCTGTTTCGCGCAATATATTATAAGAAATATAGCAAATATTAACAGCAAATATTAACAAAAAAGCAAAATGTACCTCACAACTCGATGGCAGTGCTGCTTCCAGTTAACAGTAGATACACAAGTAGACGGTCCCATCATAGTACGCTTGCAGTAGTGGACAGCACTTAGCAGCGGCGACAGTGATGAAACCACGCAGAACTCCTTGTGGACGTGTAGCATTTTTCGTAATTAACGCAGGAGGGAAGCCCTTTTTGTTTGTTTGGATTGTGTCTACTAGGTTGACATTGCACAGCAATGCAGCGCGAGCTGCACCGATATATAGAAACGGTCGGTGGCAACTGTGCGGTAGATGCATTCTTCTTGTTCTGGTAGAACTTCGAAGATGTTGCGCAACACGGCAGATGGTCCAGAATTAGGGTCCGCCGAATGCTCCATTGGATATTGTCCACCAAGATCGTCTAAGTGTTGGTCTGCCCCACAAATGATCTCGATCCTAGCATGACATATATACAGCGTTTATAGATAGCACAATGCGTTAGTATACAACATGTTGTGCTTATCTCAAAACAAATAAGTGGAAACAACATGCCGTCTTGGCGCAGCATGTCATGAACAACTTCGTCCCCATTTATGGGGTTTGTCTTTCATGCACTAGCGTGTAATGTTATGGAGGCTCCTTTAGGGGTAATAGCTTCGTCAAACGACAGTACTGGAGACGTCTCGAAGTCCTTTACAAACATCTCCTGCAATGTTTCAACCACTGACCATATTTTCCACGCACGGTCTGTTTCTGAATGCCATCCAAGTTGTAAATTTCGCGTGATCCTATCAAACCCGCGACTTATGCCAAACGTGCATTTCGGTACCGCACCGATGGCATGCGTAGCCCAATGGTCAGCAACTTTTCTCTTGTGCGGGCATAGCATTCTCACAATCCGTAAGCCAATGCAGTGTAATATATCATCTGTCTAAATTTTGTGGCTCTTGGTCTCTTTCATCACCACATCGTCTCTGGATATGTCATCTCCTCTAGCCTAATGAACTATGAACATACGGTCCTCACGCTCGTTGAGATGCTGGCTATAGTACCGATTGCTCTCCAATGCAATGTGTCGCCACAGACGAGGAGGCATAAAGTAGAAAAACAAGCGTAGTAGGAATTCTGCGAGTTCAAGCTCCCCTGTACTCTGCAGTCGGTCTATACTCTCCAGAATACAAACCATAATACGGAAACCACTCGATCAGGGTGTGCTGAGGGATCTAAATGTAACATACAGCATGTCATGTCAGCTCATGTAGTATATACAAAACCGATAGAAACAAGCACAATTTACCGAAATTCCACCTGTCAACTTTCATTTTCTTGAGTGTATCTTCGACCAACGCAAGCACCTCCATCTCTTCCTTGGTCAGCGTATCTCATTTTTCAGTCGTATCCTTTAAGTCGCGTGAGAACCTCGCCTTTGATGCAGCTAGCTGCTCCCGGAACGTTTTTCTCTTTGTTATAATAATATGAACTGCAGTAACAACTACCCCTTCACCACTAGTCCCGAATATCATCTTACACACATTTTTCCTCCTCGTCATCCATGTCTGGCGACTGGATAGTGTCAGCATTTTCCTTGCTAGCAGGTTCGTTCGCTGGTGCCTCCTCCGTTTCGGTGTACCAATCTTCTGATTCTGCATCTCCACCGACATCAGAATTCAACGAATCTTCAACCGTTTGTTCGGAACTCGTCGCAGCACTATGCATATTGTATATAAATCATGGCTGGTAACAGTGATCTGAATGCTTGATGCGGCAAGGCTGATGTAGCTGCAGGCTGTGTTGATACATGTATAGGCTGAACTGGTGCAACTACAAGCTGCGGTGATGCCTCGCTTGCAGATGTTTCGCTGCAATAACATCCCATCAAATACAACATTGTCAGAATCAAAACATGTAGTATATAACTACATGTTAAGAAAGCGCCACACTTGTGTGGACCACTAGTGTAGTTATATACAACGGTTAAGAGTGGGGATCAAGAGCGTGAAGAAGTCTTGAAAAGCTGAAGTGAGATTGATTTCCTATCGCAACCTCATCGAATATGCGTGAATAAACTGGCATTACAACGCTGCAGGTAGTCATTACGGATGATGCACGCCATTGAGCTCATTCTCAAAGCATAAGATGGAGGCCCGACCAAACTCAACAAATTGAACTACTGACTATAGGTGCCGACCCGACCAAAAAACTACCCCCAAATATCTACCACAGTGATATTATTTTTACTTAAGTTGCAAATTTTGTTGCAATTGCCGAGAGGGATTTTAATGCCGAAGTTAGCTTGATTGACATGGAGTCAGCCCGAAAATCGGTTCATAGTTTCCGTTATGGCAGGGTATTTTCGCTGCTCACAAAAAGGTCGCAATCAACTGAACAAAGTACAAATAAACCAAAAGGAACATATTCAATTGAAAATCGATTGCCTTACCAGATGGAATAGCACTTTGGTGGTCCAACGGTTTGTGGAGCTTCAAGGAGCGGTCAAAGACTTTGTTGCATATCTAAAAACAGCTAAAGGCTTGAAGGAGGTTGGCGATGCCGCTTAAAAAAAATGAGTTTACCCAGTTCAAAACAGTGTTTACCATCCAGTGCTTACCATCCAGTGCTTGATTTAGCTTTTGACGCTATTTAGTGTAACAACTAAGAAGTTCGACGGTGAAACGTATCTTACGTTGGTATCGCTTCATCTGGTAATTGCTTCACTTAAAATCATGCTCAGTGACGAGGGCATGATTGACGCCTTATAAGCGCGTGTGGAGAAAGAATCGTTCCTACTTCCATGAGCGTGTTTACAACTCTGGGAGTTCGTGTTTGTTTATGCGCATAGGGGTCTGCGAACCATTATTACAACATGTACATTTGCGTGTTTGGATCGATGAACTGCACGAGTCATCACCGCTTCCGGTCAAAGAGAACTTATGGCTGCGCGAGTCACCGGCGCTTCCGGCGACCGAAAATTTCTGTCTGCGTAGTTCCTAGTTGGTGTTTCCGCCCATATAGCTGTCCGTTGTGATGCTGTCTCTTTCACTTTGGCAGTGGAGGCACGTTTTGCTTTCAATTGAGTGTGGTGAATAAACAAGAGACGGACTTGGCCGCGATACCATCACTGACTGCGCATGCTTGGTCTTATTCTCGCGATCACGTACGTGATTTTTCATTCGTGAGTTGCTACATAGCTATCGTTACTTGTGCTGACGTGAGTGCTGCTTTGTTGCCATGTTATACCATAAGTAGGGCAAATCAAACGTTCCCAAATACATCTGCAAATTCACCAGTTTAAACGATTGAATTCTACATCAAATTAACAACAGAAAGAGGTGTATCGTTTAAACATCTGCAAATTCACCAGTTTAAACGACTGAATTCTATATCAAATTACCAACAGAAAGAGGTGTATCGTTTAGGACCGTAGAATATCCGGGTATAAAACTCCGAACAAACCAGCCGCACTGCACTACTGGCCATTACACCATAAGACCAGCACAAAC
>PCFV01000443.1:0-26320 GCA_002812785.1 Phytophthora litchii | reverse complement strand
ACCCTAATGTAACCCCGTTACAGCTTCCGACAAATATGTGTCGGAAAGTGTCGGAAACTGCACACCTACCCTTAACCTAATTCATTGGCTGAAACTCAGAAGTGACGCGAATTGATAGGCTAATATTCACAACTGAATAGCAACGAAGCAAATCTATAGGACTATTTGTCGGGTAGATAACTATATTCATCCGTACCGTTGGAGATGCATCGCCTAATCTTTTCCCGCCATTCACAGCATTGATGCTTTCCTCCTACGACAATTTGTCGTCGACAAAGCTCTCTATCGTTTTTCCGCATGATATTCAAACTGGGCCGGTAGGAAAAAACTGTGCTGTATTTGTGGTCGGTGGTGGTAAATATCCATGTGTGATCGGTTTACTTGTATCGGTACGCTTCGATGGTTGCTCAGTCAACTATAGCCGCATTGTCGATGTAACTCCCGTTAGCGTCAGTTTTATTGAGATAGTTTGAAAACTTCACGAAAATAGTATGTTGGTTCGAGCGCCGTGACGAACCAACAGACCTGGTTCGCATGTATGCTATGGTTTGACGTGGATATACTGTTACAATCCGATTAGGTACACCAATTGTAACCACTATTCTCTATCGAACAGTAAATATGCATCATACAACGTTTTAGCTGTTCCCACTAGCTTGAGATTGCGTGTTTAGCACCTCTATGCATTACGTGGCCATGCTCTGCGATAGACATCACCAGGTCGGATTAGCCAGAGCATGGCATTATAGCACCTCTATGCAGCTCCCTTACCCTAGATTAATTTTAGCCAGTTAGTTTTACCGATTTAAACCGATTTTGTCCCTTTGTGTTTCGGACGGAGGAAGTAATTAGGGTAGGCAGTAAAGCCTAGGCAGAGGCAACATCCGAACGACAACACCGCATCGTCTACGAAAACATCAATTTATCCTGCTGCAGTAACGCGTTTTCGATTGTTCGGTGAAACCAGAGTTGGTAGAGAGGAGCCAATTCCCATCATTACCAAATCCTGGATGGCCTTGAGAGCATGCTGATGAAGCGTCGTGCATTGCAACACTGGCTCGAGACTACATACCCTCTCTTCATTTCTCAAAAAGACTCGTTCACAAACTCTGCTCACGTCCATTTTTGCCAGGCATGTTGATCTCCAAGTTTATGGTACATACCCTCTCTTCATTTCTCAAAAAGGCTCGTTCGCAAACTCTGCTCACGTCCATTTTCGCCAGGCATGTTGATCTCCAAGTTTGTGGCCTCGCTTTTGTGTCTTCCAGCCCTGGTTGCGTATGCCGACAATAACAGTTGTAACGTTAGCCCCTCAGAAAAGTGCTCGATTGACTCACTTCCGACGCCTGGTGCCGATGGCAGCGTTCTTGTTTACCCCGGTGGAAACACACGTTGCGCTTTCGATGACTATTCGGACAATACCACGACGTTTGCGTCAAGCTCGAAGTATTTCTTCCAAGTGTTCCCGAACCAACAGCAAGATAAGTCGAAAGTGCTTCTCTACTTTCAGGGAGGAGGCGCCTGTGTTGATAAGTACACTTGCAATTTCGCGTTGCAATGCCAACTCGGCGCCAGTCCTCTATTTACCACGACCGCAAAGGTTGACAACAGCGGCATCATGGACCGCGGAGCCGACGGTAACCCGTTCAACGACTGGAATATTGTATTCCTGCCATACTGCACAGGAGACCTCTTTGTAGGAAACGCAATCCTCGAGGCTTCTGAAAGTGCTTACAACCAGGCACTAGGAAATAAGCAGTGTCTTGGCCAGAATCGCTCCATGCACCTCAACGGCTATAATAACGCGAAGACTGTGCTTGATTGGGCACTTGAAAACTTCCCTGATCCGGAGAAATTGGTCATCGGTGGCTACAGTGCAGGGTCGCTTGGTGCGCAGCTTTGGTCAGCGAAGATTGCTGAAATGTGGCAAGTCGAGCAAAAGTCGACGAAATTTCAGGTTCTGGCGGATAGCTATGTTGGTGTGTTCCCAGAGCATAAGACTGCTGCCAGTTCACTTGTCAACTTCTATGGCGGATGTGACGTGGATCTCCATTTCCCCGAGTCGATGGCAGCGGAATGCAAGGCGGGTACTGCGACGGCTACTGCGCTTGTCGATGCATTGATCAAAGAAACGCCGAAGAGCGAGTGGTTGTTCATCGATAGCAACGCAGACCGCACGCAGCGCAAGTTTTACGAACTGGTGCGATTGGGCATTGCAGGGTACCCGTTTGCAACACTGCTGGATGCTGGTGAATTCTACGGCAACTTGACGCAGATCCTGGACTCGCACGCACAGCTGACGAGTGTGACGCGGTTTAACATCGACAGCGACAAGCACGTGTGGCTGATGTCCCCTGGATACGCGGCTACCACCAGCCTCGACGGGGCCGTACTCGGCAATGTGTTGTCCGACTGGCTTGGATCAACCAACGCAACTTCGCCAACCAATGTGACAAGTTTGGGCAGTAAACCTGGCTTGGATCAACCAACGCAACTTCGTCAACCAATGTGGCAAGTTTGGGCAGTAAATTGTGTTGCTCAGGCCAGCAACGGTGACTGCCCAGAGGGTGCATACTGCTCACTTCTCGACACTGGTGTGTACGGCTGTGTTGCCAGCTCGAAGCACTAAGTGCAGTTCGCCAATTTTGGCTGGTAAGGACCTGAGAGTACTTCTAACATGGTGTTATGGGGTCGTTTTGTATCTACGAACCTCGGATTTGATGGCGCTGAACCAGTTTTTCCAGTCCATAGTACAACTCAAGAGAGTACAGTCTTCATTCTCGTCTCCATCATCGAGATAATTGTGCTGCAGAATCTGTTCCAACGAAGGCGGTGGTGGTATTGATACTGGTCTAGTTCCGCCTTCTCTTGAATCTTGTCAGTCTTCATTACCCTTGTTTAACTTGATGTTAAGTTTTGAGGCTTCTGTTGGTCACCAGTCTCGGGCGGCGTGAGGGCGATGGGGAGCGAGTCACGTGCTCCTTCTGGGAGGCCATGACCTTGACCAGCTCCGGGTGCACCATGCTCATGACGGCCTCTAGACAGCCGGCAGAGATGGCACCGACTCGAGAGAATCTGGCTCCGTCAATGTCAGAGCTCTTCTCTGGAGAGGACGGGTTTCTTCCAATCATATGGATCAAATTAAAATTTGTTGATCGGTTCAGTTCTTGTCCTTCGCTACATTTGGCGGCATGGCTCTTCACCGCAAGCAGCGCGGCGTCACGGACACAGCCCCGCAGTTCGTGCGTATTCCCACGGCACGCGCGAGCAGCCAAGGTGTAGGCTACTCCTTGTATGATGCGCACCCTCGCGCCCAACGAGTCTTCGCCAAGCGCTACGCAGCGAGCGAGCGGTCGCGTAAAATCAGTTCGCTGCAGCTACGCGCGTGCTTCGTGTTGTGTGTGCTGCTATACTTTGGGGCCATCTACTTCGCGGACGACATTGCTAGCATCGGTCGAGTGGTGGGGTCCGAGCAGAACAGTCAGAGCTTCTTCGTTCACTCGCTGATGCCACGTGGAAGAGGAAACATGCGCGTGGGAAGAGCAGTTGACGCGAAGAAGGTAGAGACGCTTTCGACGTCTACAATTGCACCAGACAAAACCAAGGTGCAATTGGAGCAGGACAACCTCCCAGCTGAGGTGTCCGACGTTGAAACCCGATCACCCGAAGCTAAAGGTGCGACTGCAGAAACCATCGAGGCGCAAGCGACAGAGCCGCTCGTGCAGCCAGAGACAGAAATGGATGCAACACACCAGGATGAGCAACAGGTACAGCACGATGATGCACCAGGGGATGCTATCCACCCTGACGACCAGGGTGAAAATAGTCCTATTGAGCCAGTATACGACGCCGTACCTGATGACAACCTTGAAGATAACGTGAAAATTATATCGTCAGTGCCTGATGGACACTACAACGATCGGAAGCGAAAACAAGAGGACCCAATCGTCTCTTCAGCCCCAAAAATGCATGTTGAGAAGGTGCAGACACACCCAACTGCTGCGATCCGACTTCCTGACACGGATACGGTACCTGCCGCGAGTCTTGCGCGTGTCGAAAACCAGCACGTTCATGGTAATGTGAACGGCAGACTAGGGCATCCGAAGGGAAAAGAAAAGCGTAATCCCACTGAGGATGTCAGAGGAGTTGGTGAACAGCAAAAACGAAAAGAGCAGTACATGGATGGACAGGAGCAGCAACTTGCTGAGACGACGATCCCTGCTTCAACACCCACACAAGCGACGGCGAGCATGATCGGATATTTAACTGGGCAAAGTAGATGCATTTGGAGTAAACGAAGGAGTGCCACCACAGGCCATTCCGCTAATTTTGAACGAGACATCGTTGATGTGATTCCAGATCGTCTGGAAGAGCGCAGTGTGCGGCTTTGACAGATGTCGTTTCGTAACTTACAAGCAGGCGCCCATCGTAGTTGATTGTCGAATTCCTGGCGCAGTTCATTTAACGCTGTCAACGTCGAGAGTTGCAACAGACATCGCCCAATGGATGGAATTCCTATCCACAATGGATCGGTGTCGGGTCTATCCAACTCGTGATGGCGCTGGTAAAGACGAATGAGCGCAAAGCTTGGGCAAGTCAGCAATTGTGAGCACGCTGAACACGTTAGACGATGGGACACATCGGCCAATCCCAAGCACAGCCGTGGCGAGTAGGGAAAGGTGAATGCATTGTCAGAGGTGCAGAGTCAATACATTTTCTGTTGTTCGGCCAAAACTGCAGTATAAAGTGTCAGAGGTGCAGAGTCAATACATTTTTTGTTGTTCGGCTAAAACTGCAGTATAAAGTTTTACAGATGTTGCCGTATCCTCTCTCGCACTTGTGGCTAGCACACTTGCTCAATCGAGTGACTGCAGTTGGCGCGGCGGCCTCCACGTACGCGCCGGTCACTGCGCTATTTGATCAGTAAGGCCCCATGCGTCGCCCCGCATCGTCCGCTCTTCCGTCCTACACATCTGACGATCGCCGCGCGACTGACTCGGCGCCATCCGCTTCTGCTTTGCCTGCTCAGCGTTGGCACACACGTCGGTGGCTGCTCTTCTACGTGGTGCTGGGGTGCTACGCCGTCGGGGTACTGGGCTCCTTCGTGGTGGGATGGACGCCCAAACCGCCCGCTGAACAGCAACAGGAAGTAGTGCAGGAGCGACAGCAATATCTGCACCACCAAAATATGATGGCGGTAAGGCCCATTAAAGTGGAGGCAATAGCGACGGACCCGAACGAGCCGGAAGAAGGCTGGCCTGTGCAGGAACCGGCAGAACGATCAGTAGAAGAAGGAGCCAGGGGACTAGAGCAGGAGCAGGAAGGTGAAGAGATTGACGCACGCGAAGCAACCCCAGAAGCAGTCGATACACCGGTTGGTGCTGAGATGGTGACAGCAACGCCTGCTCCTACCACTCTGGAGCTTCCAACTACGGCTCCATTTTCAGCTATCACGAGTCCAAGCGCCGCAGATACGCCGAAGAATGACTTCGATATTCCTCCGCGTCAAAATGATATGGTATTACTAGCCGCAAACGAGGAGGAGAAGAAGGAAGAAACCACAACAGAATCCGATGCTATGAAGGTCCTGGCTAGTAGTATCTCAATAGATGATGACATGATAAAGGATCCTAACGAGGCAGAAGCGGAGGTGCAAGCTCCTCAAGAAAAATGGGAGATCGATGATTCCGGCAAGAATGAGGCTGCAGAATCGCCTGGTCCGTTAGTGACACCGATGATTGACGAGACCATTCCACCTGTGCGGCGTTCGGACGAGTTTTATAAGGCATTGGACCTTGTGCACCTTCCCGAAACTAAGACTCCCAACCCGTATTTCCACGTGTTTCCTGTCAGTAAAAATTTACCAGAGGATGATGCTGCTATAGTGGCAGGATTACGCAACGATGAGGCAGATCGCGAAACCTGGACAGTAGAGGGGTACCAAAAGGAGTTGGATCGCCTCGAGGGTCTTAAGCGGGAAGCTAATGAAGAGACCGCGCGATTGAAACGGCTTATCAGCGCAACAGATAAGCTCATTGTCGAGGAGAAAGATCGTCTTGAGGACAAGCGTGCAGCTAGCACACTAGACATACGTCTGCACCAGCCGCGAAAGATCCGCAAAAACCTTAAGTGCATGGGTTGGCGCCAGACTGGTCAGTGCAACCCGTTTGGCAAACGCGAACCGAACTCGGATCTTGCATGCAATCAAATTGCACAGGGCGGTGTTTCCGGATACTGCGAGGTACAGGACCAGGATACTGGTGAACTTTTCCGTGTCATGCAGCTTAATTGTTCGAGTGTACGTGATCACGTGGTGTTTTCCTGTGCAGAAGCTGCTGATTTTGCAAATTTCGGCCTTTTGGCCCAGGATGTTTACGAGAATGCTTTGGTGCAAAACACATCGAATCCATCAAAACTGTTGGGCAACAATGGTATGGGCAACGGGATCGTCATGGTTGTATACCCGAAACTGCTGTCGAGTGTTTTTGCATCGATTAGTGTTCTGCGGTCATATAACTGCACACTGCCTATCGAGCTATGGATTTCGCAGCCTGAAGTCGTTCGCACTCCAAGCATGAGGACTACCCTGGAAATGCTGCAGCAGCGGTTCTCTAATGTGACTGTAGAAACTATCATTGACCCTACAATCGCTGGCTTCTCGACCAAGATCCACGCTGTCCAACACAGCAAGTTTGACAATGTACTCTTTCTAGACGCGGATAACGTGCCGGTGCGTGATCCAACGTTCCTGTTCGAGAGTCAGGAATTCCGTGAGCATGGTGCCATCTTTTGGCCGGATTTCTGGCATCCTGAAAAGACGATCTTCAACATCCAGCGCGAATCACTGCTGTGGGAGCTGGTTGACCTCCCCTTCGTCGACATGTTCGAACAGGAAAGCGGTCAGATTCTCATTAACCGCAGGCGGTCCGCGGTTGCACTAGAAGTGCTGATGTTTTTCGCGTACCATCGACCTAGCCACTTTGAGCGACTGGTGTTGGCCCATGGCGACAAGGACCTCTTCCGACTTGCCTGGATGAAGACGAAGACACCGTTTTACATGATGCCGTTCCCACCTGCTTCAGCTGGTACAGAGCGCGGGACGTACAAGAAACAGTTCTGTGGTATGACCATGGTCCAATTCGACGTCAACGGCAACGTGTTGTTCCTACACCGTAACGCGAAGAAACTCGATGGCAAGGTGGACAAGCTCGACCCGAAGTACTGGACGCACCTGCAAAGGTTCAAGTGGGAACAAGACGTTTCTGTTGGTGATGGTGAAGACGTCATGTTCCCAGCGAACAGGACAGCAGTACAGCGCATGATGAGCTACGAGACTATCAAGCAAAAGTATCAGATTGGCATCCAGCCCAGCGGCCCGCTCTTCAAGGAGTTCGAGTCGTGCTACGGCGCAGAAGCCAACGTCGTGAACAATTTCAACATGACCAAGTTCGAGGACTTGCCCTTCGCCAATCTCGAGCAAGATCTGATCGACTATGCACATGAGGCTGCTATCCTGATGGCACAGGCGCAAGGACGGATGGGTGTAGCGCCTTAGTCCCCACATCAGCCCATGAGGAATCAACCATAGAGTGTTTCTAGACGTTATTTAGTAAATGAATTGCCAAGAGCAGCTGAAGCCATGTTCCACTAAGTGCGATTTGTACAGCCGGCAGTTGAAACGATCGACACTCTTGTCTTTGATGCTGCTTCGCTTCCTCCTGCTTTCGTTGCTGCTGCCGCTCGTCTCGGCGCAGCAGTGTGCCCACTTCACCCAGGATGACCTTCTCTCACGTCTCGAGTTGCGTGTCCCCAAGTGTCTTGGCCCTAGCGCCTCGTCTTCCGCACTCTCGACACTGACCGAGCGCTTCGTCGCCAACGATTTCGACCGGCGCCAACCCCTGGCACTCGTGTTTTTCTCCAACTCCAGTGACCTGCTGCACTCCCTGGCTGGTGCGGTTGCTTCGTCTCTTTTTGGTGTATCGCGCTCCCCACACACAGTGCAGAGTATCGACTTACAGTCGCTGCTCGAGCCCTCGCGGGCCTCGAACTACGATATCAAGCAGACTCTGCGCTCCACTCTGGCCACGCCACTACGCGCCTGCCCGGATCGCAGCCTCTTCGTGCTTGACAATGTACAAGCATTAGATGATGCTTCTTTGCCAGTGCTTGATGTGTTTCTCGATCCTCTCAACGGCAAACGTGCTCAGTTCCAGCAATATGTAGATGGTAAAGCCAGTGGAGTGTTTGACTGCACCAATTCAGTCTTCCTTTTTCTTTACAAAGTCACAGCCAATCACTCGCCACTAGCTGAAGAGAATGGATCGGGGTCGTCCAACCACTGGCGGGAGTTCTTGATGCAACAATGGACACGCTCCGAAGGAACGATTGAGGAGTTTACGCCCCAGGCCTTTGTTGGAAGACTGACCGATGCTGTGTCTGTATTCTCACACGAAGAAGTGGACAGTCATGATGTAAATTACGACGAGTTCAAACAATCTCGTGAGTGGCGCCAAATGTGTGAGCTGCAAACCTACAACGCAGAAGATGAAGATGAGGTGAATGGGGACAAGGCAAAGGATTTTGCAGCTACTGCGTTATCGGTCGTAGCCGAAAATATTGCTACTGCGGCTCCAATGATTCCAGGAGCACTTGTTATGCTCTCGATTCCGGCCTACCTTCTCTTACTGACGCGTGCTAAACGTTGGAATCGAGAAACTACGAAGCAGCGGGAATGGGGTGCAATTCACCGTCGCAGCAGCGGCAGCAGCAACTCAAGACGGAAGAAGAGGAAAATGCGCAAGTGAAGAAGTGGCATTTTGAGCAACAGCTTCTAGTTTCAAGGGCCTTCAGGAGAATATTATACTACTACCCTGTGATGCAAGTATACATAAATTTTTCGTAACTACTGGTATTGGTAAGTATCTCACTGTAGTTTGCGCTGACGAATCTGCTCAGCTTCCAGAGCAAACTTGCGGATATGTGTCTCTAAAGCTGAAAATGGCAGATCGGCAAATTTCTGGGTGTAGAAATGCTGGTTCGTCCCAATCTCGCGCTGACCGTAGCAGCGTTGCCAGTCTGGAAACTGCGGAGTGGCTCTATAGGGTTGAATCTTGTAAAAACTTCTGCGTTGATGTTGCGTTGAATGACAGCAAATGTGTCCACATAGCTGGGTCCGGCAGCGAGGAGTGGCTCTATAGGGTTGAATCTTGTCAAAACTTCTGCGTGATGTTGCGTTGAATAACAGCAAATGTGTCCACATAGCTGGATCTGGCAGCGCATCTGGTTCGAGAGGTTCTAGCGTCGGTGCTGGTGTTAAACTCAGTCTGGCAATTTCCTTATCGATTGCCTGTTGGTCGGGAGCGTGGTTAATAATGCCCTCTTGCAACAACTTTTCGCGGACGTTTTTGATAGCCTGAGCCCGATGGTAGACCTTCTTGCGCTTTACTTCTCCAGTAAGTTTATTTGAATTGCGGTGCAAGAACAAAACTTCACCCATCGGGTCATGTTGCACCATTGTCATGCCACAAAACGATCCATTGATGACCTTGCCCGCCACAGCAGGAGGTGTCTGAATCATGGTGAATGGAACTTCGAGTTTCATCCACGCGAGTCGGAAAAGGTCCTTGTCACCGTACGCAAGCTTGAGACGTGTGTCACGAGATCGACATGTCGTTTTCGGTCAATGAGCAATTGACCACTTTCTTGCTCGAATGAGTTCACGAACGTTGTGCCTAGTACTTCCCAGAGAAGTGATTGACCATGAATGTTAAAAATTGTGTGGCCTGGGTGCCAGAAATCCGGCCAGAAGATAGCTCCTGTGTCGACAAATTCTGGTGTTTTGAACAGGTAAGTTGGATCGCGTACTGGGACATTATCCGCGTCAAGGAACAGTACTCGCTCGAAGAAGCTGTTGTACACGGCGAACACTTTGGCCCCAAATCCTGTGGCCGAAGGATCATTAATCTTGTGAAACGATATGGCGCCAGCTTCGTTTGTATTTGCAAACTCCAGAAGTGGTGAGAGTGCTTCAGAACCAGCACGGATTTCTTCTTCTCGGTACCAAATTTCTATGGGAAGCTGACAATCCAAAACGCTACGAAGCGCACGAATGGTAGCATAGGCACTTGCGACTAGCTTGGGATACACCACCATAACGATACCTTCTCGTGGCATGTTTGTCACTTCAACCACGTTTGGCAGAGTGAAGCCCCTTCTCCGCAACCTCGAGGGACTCCACCTGGTACTTGACAAAGTCAGTGGCCTCTATACAGCGAAAAACGGCGTCGTACCGCAGACTCGAGCAGTAGCGCTTCATGACGCGGAAGAGTTCACCCGTGTCCTTATCTTCCACTTCACAGTACCCCGATACGGAGTTGGGGACCACATTGTAACAACCCTTGTCGTTCTCAGGCTCACGAGGTCTATGTGGGGTGCAATCTACCCCAACACATCTCAACCGGCGCTTCTTCTTGTCATTCGCTGGGAGCATTTTCACCGACCTTGAATGCTCTTCGGCCTGAGCGATCGCTTCTTTAGGGTCTTTAGAAGCCTGGTTATTGATGACTGGCTGTTCATTTGGTCGTTCCTCACGCACAGAAGGAACGAGCGCTGCTATCTGTGCTTCTGGTTCCAAACTCCCCGTTGTAGTCGACAAGAATTGCATACGCATCAATTGAAGTTCCTTTGCTTCGCGGACGACAGTATTCACTGCAGAGCGGAAGGTGCTGGGGGGTTCTGATCCATCCCCAGCATTCAGGAGACCCATTAGACTAGTACACCAGAACAGCAGCAACGTAGCGTAGAGCACACCGCCGACCTGTAGACATTTCATAAGCCGCCTTCTTGGTATCGACGCTGTTGCAGAGGCATCAGTATTTGAGGCCACCGGCAACAAAGATGCTGATGGATCACTCGGAGTGACATCAACTAGATGAGCTGTCCGCGGACGTAGCAATTGATCCGTCTCGTCCTGCGTCATGACAGACAAGTTGAGGTATCCCCTTCTCACAAGTCATGACGGAGTCTTTGGAGTCCGTGTCCACAACTGCATTTTCGGGATACTCGGGGCACCGTGTGATCTCGCATATCGCGGCTGCGACCCACCCAATTGCCTGTCGTCATGGTTATGATGGCGAACATCCGTAATGGTACGGGGTGTCATACTTGTGCGTCCGTAATCGTGTCACCTTGCTATATTGCTATCTACGCAGGGAATTTGGTATTGATTGATAAGTTATGTGTACAACATGCCGCAGCACGTGTGTGATCATCACCTTACGGTCGTGCATGTAGTGCAACAAACTGCTTTGCTGCCTCCTGAGCAAACCGACGTACATTCGTCTCCAACCCTGCAAAACTGAGGGTGGCGATCTCCTGAGCGTAAAAATTTGGGTTGGAGCCGATGTGCTTTTGTCCATAGCAGTGTTGATCTTTCGGGAACTGTGGGTCTGCGTTATACGCCTCGATCACATAGTCTGTGCGTGGAGCAGTGTTGTTGAAGGACAACAAGTGCGTCCAAATAATCTCATCCGGGTATCCGTCTGATTCAAGACTCTCCAAAGTCTGCACAGGTGTCATCGCTGCTATCTCGGCCTCCACCTCGCTCCATTTGGGTGTCAAGCGGCCATGGCCACTCTTGGCCTTTTCGGCGATCAGCTTCTCCTTAACTTTGGCTAACGCTTCCGCCCGAATGTCCACCACTTCTCGCTTTGGTACGCCTGTGAGTTTGTGCGAGTTCCGATGCATGAAAAGCACTTCACCCTGAGCATCGTGCTGTACCATTGTCATCCCACAGAAGCTACCATCAACAACCTTGCCGGCTACCGCGGGTGGTGACTGGATCATGTGGAACGAGGCGTTTTGATGGATCCAAGCGAAGCGGAAGAGATCCTTGTCACCGTGTGCAAGTTTGAAATTGTCGAAGAGATTTGGGCGGTGAAAGGCGTAGAAGGATACTACTTCCAAGGGTATTGTGTGGCGCCGCCGGTCAATAAGCAGTTGACCACTCTCCTGCTCGAACATGTCGGCAAATGGAATGCCTAGGAACTGCCAAACCAGGGACTGGTTGTGGATGTTGAAAATGGTATTATCTGGATGCCAAAGGTCCGGCCAGAAGACAGCCCCAGTGTCGATGAATTCAGCGGACTGGAACAGATAGCTCGGATCTCGCACAGGCACATTATCCGCATCCAGGAAGAGAATTTGCTCCAAGAAGCTATGGTAGATGGCATAAACTTTTGTTCCGTAGCCGAACGCGCGTGCATCATTGATCTCGTGGAATGTAATTCTTCCTGCTGTGTCAGCTTCAGCTAGCTCCTTCAGCGGTGTCAGTCCTTTGCGGACCGATTTCATTTCATCAGGTCGATACCAAAGTTCAATGGGCAGTTGACAGCCAAGCACATCACGTAAAGTGCGCACTGTGGGCGTAAGCACTAACCAGTAGTCTAGGATACCACGACCATGACAATGCCATCTTGGCCGCCAGACTGGTTGGAATTCACACCAGGCACAACCGGAATCACATGGGGCAGTGAGAAACCGGGGATTGATGCCTTCTTGGCCACCTCCTTAGCTCGGATCGGGAATTTGACAAACTCGGCAGCATCGAGACAACGGAATTTCGCGTCCTCCTTCACACTGTTGCAAGTACGCTTCACCACGTGGAAAACCTCACCTGTGTCCTTCTCCTCAAGTTCACAGTAACCAGCCTGGTCCACGGGCACTGGTCTACCGCAGGGTAGGTCTAGCTCCAGCAGTCGCGTGCCGTCGGGATCGCATTCGCTCGTTGCCTTCCACCCACGGCACCTCAAGCGTGCGTCCACCTTTTTCTTCTCTCTCTTCTCAGTTAGTGTCATTTTCGCCTTCGTCTCAGCCTCTTGTGCCCGAGCAACCGCGAGAGCTGCTCGGATGGACACCTCACGAGCAGATAACTGGTCAACCGGTGGAATTTTCGGAGCGTTTGGTGGAGACATTGGTGCTTCAGCCGCAGCTTCTGACACTGAAATTGTAGGTCCAGTAACACGCGCAGCGATGGTATTTGAGTCGAGTTGAGACGCGCTCCAGCAGACCAGCAACGCGACGTAGAACACCCCCGCCAACAGCACCAACCTGAGCAACCACAGACGACGAGCTACAGACGGGAGCGCGCTCACTTCCTGATGACTCGGTAGCAGCGGTGCCTTGCACGCCGTCCGAGGTCGCAGCGGACTCTTCTCCATCTCCACTGGAAAATCAACTGAGGTCCTTCATCACGCCCGTCACTACTTGCATCTCGATCCTCGATCCGACCGCCCTGATCCGGTGATAGGCAGGCACCACCGCACAGAGACTGCCAGTTTCTATCGCTATCAACAAGCGACAGCGAGGTTTCTGCGTTAGACACAGCTGGTCGCAGACCGCTTTAGTAACAGTCTTTGCCTTCTTCATGTTGACGAATTCCACCACCATTTGATTGTATTCTGATAAGTTAGGACACATACCTATCTACGCCTTCTTGATCTCCACAGCCGCAGCGGCAAAGCGACGTAGGTTTGTCTCGAGCCCCGCGAAAGGCAGGTCAGCCACCTCTTGCGCGTAGAAGTGCTTGTTCTTGCTCACGTTGCGCTGCCCGTAGCAGTTTTGCGACTTGGGGAACTCCGGGTCGGCGTTGTACGTCTCGATGTAGTAGTTCTCCTGCTTCGAGGTCTTGTTAAACGACAGCAAGTGCGTCCACACCACCGAATCCGGGTATCCATCAGGCTCTGGTGATTCCAACGTTGGTGCAGGTGCCTCCTCCGCCCGAACGAGCGCGTCCAGCTCCGACCAGGGCGGAATCTCCTTACCCTCTTGTCGATACCTCTGTCGAATTTCTGCTTTCTTCCTTGAGCGCGTAATCGCTCGAGACTTGTAGTCGATTTCTCCTCGAAGGGGCTCGCCCATGAGTTTGTGCGAGTTGCGGTGCAGGAACAGCACCTCACCTTGCGCGTCGTGTTGCACCATGGTCAGACCGCAGAAACTTTCGTTGATAATCTTGCCTGCTAAAGCAGGGGGAGTCTCAATCATGTGAAAAGGTGCTCCAAGCTTGAGCCACGCGAGGCGAAAGAGATCCTTGTCGCCGTGAACGAGTTTCATGTAGTCAAAGTGTGACGGTCGGTGAAATGTATAGAACTTCACTAACTCCAGCGGCTCTGCATGACGCCGCCGGTCAATAAGAATCTGCCCACTTTCTTGCTCGAACATGTTGATGAATGGCATATCAACCAACTCCCACAAAAGTGACTGGCTGTGAATGGTGAAAATGGTACGTCCAGGATGCCAAAAGTCTGGCCAGAAGACAGCTCCATTCTCCACAAACTCCGGCGAATTAAATAAGTATGTCGGATCTTTTGAAGGTGCATTATCAGCATCCAGGAACAAAATGCGCTCAAAGAAACTGTTGTAAATCGCGAACACTTTCGCGCCATAACCAGAAGCGTGCCAGTCCGTGATTTCGTGGAAGCTCATTGTGGAGGTGGCATTATCTTTTGCCAGCGATGCCAGAGGCTTCATTGCGTTGGCGTCTCCATTCATTTCAGCGCTACGGTACCAGATTTCGATGGGCAATCGGCATCCCAACACTTCGCGCAGTGTTCTGATCGTTGCGTAGGCGCTAGGGATCAATTTCGGGTACACCACCATGACAATACCATCGCGCTGGGTCTGGTCTTGTCGGTCAGAGACGTTTTCCAGTACATTCGGCAGCATGAAACCTGGTGTAAGTGCATTGTTTGCTGCCTCGCGAGCTTTATGGTGAAAGTTGACAAAGTTGTTGGCATCGGAGCACCGGAAGCTCATGTCCCACCTGGAGCCGCTGCAATAACGTCTCATGACTCGGAATCCACCGGAAGCTCATGTCCCACCTGGAGCTGCTGCAATGACGTCTCATGACTCGGAATAGCTCGCCAGTATCCGTGTCCTCTACTTCACAGTAACCCGAGTGGCCGTACGGAACCAACTTTGTGCAGGTAAAATCGTTCTCAGGTTTGCGTGGACCGTACGGACTACATCCGGCTGTACCTTTCCAGCCCAAACACTTGAGATTTCGTGGCTTCGTCTCGCTATTTGAAAGCAAGAGCACATCGCGGGCTTGTTCCTCCGCTTCCTGCTGCCTTCTTTCCTCATCAGACATCTGAGACCCTGATGTTGTGCGTTCGGAGATCATGGATCCTTCCGCCTCCATCCTAGCCACCACAGTTTCTCGTGCGAGACTCAACGCTTCGCGCACCTGAGACGCCTCCATCGGACGGTCAATCGCCGCCTGCGTGGAAATTGGAGTGATCTTAACCGTAGCTCCTTCTTCCTCTTTCTTAAGTTCTTCTTGTGCTTGCTCAGAGTCAATCTCTGGGTTTCTTGCCGCCTCCAACATCGCCGCCAAATCCATTCCACCATTCTGCTTCGAAGTCATTTGTTCCCTGTGGTCAAACGCTGCCACGTTCGACTCGGACGCCGCTGAGTCTGCACCTGAGCGCGTCACGTTAAGATTATGTGAAGACCAGGCCAACATCAACAACGCGTACACTGCACCGCCCAGTAGCAGAAGGCGAGGCAGCCACGATCGCCCGCTCGATGACTGCGTATGGGCGGACGGTGATTGCCCTCCGCGATGAGTCGGTAGCACAGCGTCAGCTGCCTTTGCCTCCTGGGGGGCTGACGTATTGGACCGCGGACGCAGCAGCGAGTCTACCTCCATGTTTGCAGTCCGCGTTGACGATCGTCTTCTGAGCTGACAATCTCGTTTCGTTGTGGCATGGGAACTCACAGCTCACTATTTGTGATGTGAGGGCAGAGGGATTTTTGGTGAGGATTTGACGGGCACGCGACAGGTGCTGCTTGCAGCGCGAAAAACTGGTTTTGTATGCAACGTCGCTCAAGTCCTCGCGGATCTTCTTGAGCGTGCTTACAGCGTTTGACTCAGATTTGTGGAGACAGCGGCACGTCATATTTATCTTCATCTATTACGTGTAGTAAGTAATACACGCTGAAGTTGACATTGGTTTTGCCTCATCTTCAGCTGAGGATCCATCCAGGTGCTTGCAACGCAAGGATAACTTCGTTTCGAGTGAGCCGGGCGACGAACGTTGCTGTAGCTCTGGAATCAGGAGCAAAGATTGCCAAGTATCGGCTGGTAAGCTACACCAACCGACACCCCAGGCCAAAGATGCTGAAAGCCTGGTTGTACAATGCCTTCGATGTCGAGGGCTTGGACCTGATATTTGACGGCACCTTCGCGACCATTACCGTCCCATAATCCCTGCCTGCTCGTAGAACCGAGCGCCTTCCATAGCAAAGCGACGTAACTCCGTTTCGAGTCCCGAATACGTAAGATTGGCAAATTCGTGTGTCATGAAATCGTAACTCTGGTTCTCATAGCGTCTCCCATAGCAATTCTGGCCCTTCTCGAAATCCGGGTCTGCATTATACGTCTCAACGCGGTAGTTTGATCGACGCGACGTGTTTTTGAGCGACACCATGTGAGTCCAAATTGCCATGTCCGGGTAGCCATCAGGTTCTGGCACTTCCAATGTCGGTGATGGGGTATCTACTAGTGTTGCTTCTTCGGGCCCATTACCACCAAACGTGATATGATCCGCTTCTGCCATCTTCATTCGCAATCGCTTGTTGCGTGCGCGCCGAATGGCAGCTGCTTTCATATTTACCGCCTTCTGTCGAGGGGTGCCCATGAGTTTGTGTGAATTGCGATGGAGAAAGAGTACGTCGCCCTGTGTATCATGTTGCACCATAGTCATACCACAAAAACTGTCATTCACAACCTTGCCAGCGACAGCGGGCGGTGACTCGATCATGTGGAACGGGGCCCCTAACTTGAGCCAGGCAAACCGAAAGAGGTCTTTGTCACCATGTGCCAATTTCATTTTGTCAAAGTGGTTCGGCCGATGAAAAATATAAAACTTCACAAGCTCCAATGGTACCGCGTGTCTTCGTCTGTCTACGAGCAGTTGACCACTCTCCTGCTCAAACATGCTGACAAATGGTAAGTCCAGTAGCTCCCATATGAGCGAATGCGGCTGGATATTGAAGATGGTTTTGCTTGGGTGCCAAAAGTCCGGCCAAAATACTGCACCAGTCTCTTCAAATTCAGGTGACGCAAACAGGAAAGTTGGATCTCGCACTGGCACATTATCGGCATCGAGGAACAGCACGCGTTCAAAGAAACTGTGGTAAATGGCGAATACTTTGGTAGCAAAGCCTACCACACTAGATTCACCAATCTCTCGAAAAGTGATGCTGCCATTGTTTTCACTTGACCACTCTTGAAGCTGTGCAAACGCCTCCGGAAAGAATTTCATTTCTTGCGGCCGAAACCAGAGCTCAATAGGCAAGCGACAGTCTAGCAGCTCCCTCAACGCTCGGATCGTAGCGTAAGCACTTGCCAACAACTTCGGATAAACAACCATAACAATACCATCTCGTGATGTCTGGTGAACATCACGTGTCACAGCAATATTCGGCAGCATGAAATTCGGATTTTGCACCTTCCTCATCGCCTCTCGAGCTTTCTGCGGGAAAACAGCAAAATCCCACGATTCAGAGCATCGAAACCTCGCAGTATCCCGCATACTAGAACAATATCGTTGCATCACCTTAAAATTTTCGCCAGTATCTTTATCTTGAACCTCACAGTAGCCGGATGTGCCAAAAGGGATTACCTTATTGCAGGGTTCATCTAGACTGGGCAATCTGGGTCCGTCAGGACGGCAATTGTCTGTCGCTCTCCAGCCAATACACCGCAATCTCCTAATCTTGGTCTCTGATACCGGGTACATCTTAAGTGTTCTTGCATGAGCTTCCGCCTCTGCAATTGCCTGTTCATCCCTTTCACTTGACGCATTATTCTGGTGCAAAAACTCCATCTCAAGCTCTGCGAACGGGATCTCCGTGCGTAATTCGACGTCTTCATGTGCGTGAAGATAATTCCACTTGTCCTCGTCCATGTTTGCAGCAGAAATGAAGTTACCTAGCATTGCTCCGCCACTCTCACTACTTCTTCTGCCCATATAGACGAACCAGACGAGCAGGAACGACGTGTACAGCAAGAAGGCCATCAACATCAGACGCTTCCAGGGATGCAAACGCGATTTCGACGGTGAAGGAGAGGACGAACCCACATAGCGAGGTAGCAGAGGAGCTACAGGGACCAAAGGATCTCTGTTGTGGCTCGTAGCCCGTGGTCGCAGCTCACTCCCCATCGTATTGACACTTGAAATGCATCGGGAGAGTCAAAACGTGATCAAATGTGTGCGTCTAACTTATGTGGTGCACATCGTTCTGCACTGGAAAATACCATAATCCAGTGTCTATGTAAACAGTACTGAGAATACCTCAGTAGTGTTTACCATTGCACTCCACTTGTTACTGTTGGAGGCGAGTGGAGATTGACGTGTTAGCAGTAGTGGTTGACCAACTTGCAACGTTTATTTCTTAAGGGTATTACCAATAACTAAAGGCTATTGCCCGTGCATATGGTGCACGTGGTTAAGTAGGATAACAGCGTCAAGAGTGACAAAGCGACAGTGAGGGCATTGATGCTTCTCGTCGTCTGGAGGTGCCTGTACTTGAGCTGGTGGGGCATTGGGACTGGCTGTTAGCGTGACCACTGGCACTGCCGGTTCCAAGCCGAATATTCTGCTGCCTCCAAGCACAGCGATCGATCGTTCCAGGCCTCCTTCGGGGGCTGCAGTTGCTACGCCGCTGTTAGAATGGATAGTTTCGACATGATCAACCATTAAAACAGCATCTGGTGTAGCAAACGGGCAGTATGGACATCGATCGGCGCTAGTTGTGGTAGTCGCTGCTTGATAAGCCGGATGGTATGCAGCACCTGTGATTCCAGCTTGTGCGGGATACTGCTCCCGCCCACGTCTTGTGCTAATTCCTTGTTTGCTGCGACCGTGGCACCAACGAGTAGCCAAAGCAATAATTATTAGCAAAACTATCGTGCAACCCACGATGATGGCGACGGCCCAAGCAGACCAGAACGATTCATTGTCACTTGTAGCAGCTGCCGACCCTGACATGGAACCGATAGCACTGGACGATGCGACGAAAGCAAAAGTCTGCTTATCAGCTAGCAGTACGCTACGTCCGTAAATGACTGCCTCGACCACAATCTCTCCATTGTCTCCGAGTGCTGGACTATCTGCTTTGTTTCCGCTGCTGCCACTGCTGCTCGAGTTACTGCCAGTAGCAGCAGCAAGAAGATCAGCATACGAAACCTGCACCATCTCGACGTTGTTCTTGGAATCCCTCCCCGTACTCGAATCAGCAGTCAATGGACCAAACGTTTGTGTCCCGTTGCGGACACGAACGACAAGGTCCAAATCGTGCTGCAACTGGGACGTTGCCTGTGTTGATCCTGGCGGATCAGTCCACACGAGCGTTGCCCGCAAATCTACGTCACGAGCAACTGTAAATGAAATCACCATTTCACCTCCGTGTATGACTGCTGGTTCGCTGTTTTCCGAGGAATTAGGCAAGAAATACAGCGATGGAAGGCCACCACTGCTGCTATTACTGCTGTTAGTCCCATTTGATCCGGTGAAATCCACAATGTTCGTGAGATTCGGTTTGCCGTAACCCTGATAGACGTCAGGAAACTCCACCTCAGTAGCGTCTTTGGTCAAGCTAGAGCAGGACG
This sequence comes from Phytophthora litchii, assembly GCA_002812785.1. NCBI lineage: Eukaryota > Oomycota > Peronosporomycetes > Peronosporales > Peronosporaceae > Phytophthora > Phytophthora litchii. The sequence goes on along the minus strand of PCFV01000443.1, from coordinate 6,648 downwards.
CTACACCACTAGCAGGTAATGCAGCCATACGTCTCTGCAGGGAATCGCCACTGTGAATGATTAACGCTTTGAGCAGCGAAGCAGGCACTGTACTCATAGCGTACGCTGCATTCTTGGTGCCGTCCTTCCACCAACCATCGCGGAGCCACTCGTAGAGAAGAACAGCGACACCAGTGACCACTGGTGTAGCCTGTGATGTTCCCTGTAGTGAGCACGTGGCCGAACTCAATTTTGTAGACCCCGGAGCCTCAGATTGACTAGATATGAGACTCATACCAGGTGCAACAACATCAGGCTTCAACCTTCCATCTGTTGTAGGCCCTGCAGAAGAAAATGACGCCACAGTGTGCTCATTGAAGATATCGGGACATGCGTACTCAGTAAATGACGATGCTGAGTTCATCGATGCACCGACCGAAATCACGTTTTTGGCGCCGGATGGCGATGAAATAGTGCGTTGGCCAGTAATTGATGTCTCACCGCTGTTGCCTGCCGCGACAACCACCAGAACATCTGGATTTTCATAAATAAAGGCGTCCAAATCTCTGGCTTGTGAGCTGTAGTCCGATCCAGGTGTACCCCACGAAAACGAGAAAATTTTGGCCCCCGCGTCTATCTGACTCTCCAATAGGTCCTTCGCATCTGCAGGCGTGGCCAGCGATACAGCGCAGTTAAGTTGACCTGCACAAGTCTCACTCTGCGTCCCGATATCCATAAATGCTATCCGTGCCTTGTCCGCAATGCCCAGATCGGCATTTTTCCCGCTATACGAGCTTCCAGCCAACAGTCCAGCGACGTGGGTGCCATGCCCACAAGTGATAGTCTCCGCTTCGTCAGCTTTGTTTGCCCAAGCATTATACATTACCACTTTTCGAGCTGATAAGACCATTCCGGAAAAAATATCGCGGTCGTCCTGGTCAAACTGATCGTGATGGAGATACAGCCCCGTGTCTGTGATTCCTACTACAACATTATTTCCTCGAATACCAGCGTCTCTTGCAGAATCGACACCCACAAGACTAGGCACGTAAACATCCAGTCGTCGATGGCTGTGCATTTGCGTCCAGCGCTCCTGTTCCTCGCCTCGTAATACGTTCTGCGAAATTTCATGCCGTTCATCCATCCATTCAACCGAGCTTTCAACCACAGCGAGCGCCAAAATGTTCGTCCATGTCCTCAGATCCGGCAATGGCTTTGTGAAAATTGATCTCGGCTGGATATCACTCGCTTCAAATACATTTAACAGTCCAAAGAGTTCGCGTGCGCGTTGTTCAAGTGAAGTCTTCACAGTCCTCAGATCCGCCTCTTGTACTAGTCTAATCTCCATCGCAGGTGCCTCCAGAGATGTATTACCGCTTTGACTTCCCCGTGCCATCCTGTCACTTAGTTGAGCTGCGCTTCGTGCAAAAGGCATGAGCTTCAAAATTTCAGGTAAATCTAGCACCTTGTCCACACACTCCAGTGTGCGAATGTGCTCTGCTACTGACTCGTTGGCATGTACGAGCAGTACCGTATTCTCTCCCAGTCTGTCTCCTCTCCTCGTCAGTAGTGGCATCTCGGTCTCTCCACTTGGTCGCATCGCTTTGACACACGCTCTGTCCTGGTCTACCTGTCCTGTAACCAGCTTCACTAATCTTGGTTTACGCTCCGCCTTCTCCTCCTGCTCCGAGTCGTCGTCCTGTATACTCGGGAGTAGCTTGTCTTGTAGAAATGCCAATTGACAGGCATCGGCCGTGACGCTGTCGCCGCCCAACATGGCGTCATACGCCTGGAAGAATGCGTCATGGAACCCCTGAAAAACCTGTGCGCTATCTGCGCTCGACAGCGTCAGTGAGAACGCCAGTGTCGACGCGTTCTGCTCCACGTGGTTACATGACAAGACGTCGATTTGTTCGCCTTCAGCTGTTTCCAACGCCCGTCGACGGCCGCAGAGCGTCGGTGAGCACTGCGACGGCTGTGAGAGGAGCGCAGGCGAGCAATGGAAGGAGCAGAAGGCGGCAGCGTCTGCAAATTCGAGGCCCTGCGCGTCCTGTAGAGCCGCGGAGCAGCGTCCTAGGAGCCCCACCGCGAGCAGGCCCGTTATCACCCGCATGCCGCAAGTTGCACAGTGTTTTGGATTTTCTATTTTCTGTTCGACAAAGGCAACTGTCGCGTTACGTCGTTCAGATAAGCTCTCGGTATACAAAGACCAAGTGGAAGTCCACCCAAGTGAACAATGTTGTTAGCCGAATGAAATGCTCAAGACATGAGATCCGGACCTTGGCCTTCCTGCCGTCACCACGCGCTATTAGCGACGCTGGGCTTCCGCACTTTTAGTTGTGAAACTTTCAGCTCTTCTAGCGCGTTGACAGCCAACCCATTAGTCTCACGAACTTTTCCGACAAATCGTAGTGACTTCTGGACTGGAATCCGACCGAAGTGATCTACAATAGTGGTATGGCAAACACTCTTCATGCCGTTTTAAAGATCAATCCCGCCCAAGTCGTCGTATTGAGCCAAGAACGACGACCACGGCCAGATGCTGGGTAGGGACATGCTGCCAAATCTTGTCTGACTTTGGCGGAGCAATAGAAGCACATTAGAGCGCATTCTGAGGCACAACTGGAGAAACCGTACAACTTCAGCTTCACGTTGTATCCAAATCACGCTCGAAGCACCGGGAATCAGCGCAAGCACTCGTGCGCGGTGTTATTGAGCGAAGTTGCATTGCTTCATTATTGATAACCGAGTAGCTAGAGTTGTATTGGGGCAGCGTCATTTGACTGCTACATCGTCACTAACATCTGCTGAACCACTAGCCTTCCGGTAACCCCTTAAGTGATGAATCAACACTGTTGAGCACAATCGACAATTGGCGCTCGTCATAGAAACTCAATACGTGAAGATTTCATGATGCATTCCCTCCACATTCCCTCCACATTCTGCTGTAAAATGCTCAACGGCGACTCTGGATATTATCCTAACTCCCCAGTTTCAGTGTGAGATTGCAGTTTTCTTCGTATAGTTTCTGCCACGTATCTGTTTACCCGCTTTTCTTATTTGATTCTCCTCGACACCAGCACAATAAATTAGCCACAACAGGCTATCTGTAAGATCAATGGACACTATTTAGATGTTGACGATGGTGGCTTTCACAAGTTGAATTAAGCGTTGCCTGTTACACAGCGGTGACTAGAGCATCGGGAGGTAACTATCACCTTCGCATTTTTAACAGTCTGTGGTTTTAACATGTCTAGCTGCAGAAAGCCACTTGAATAGCAGGCGAGATCACATACAACACGAAGAAAACAGCAAGAATACTTAATATTAAGTATTGATTGTAAATTCGCCATGAAGCTATACGTAAAGCACTTCTTCTTGATCATACGTTTCACAATGTTGTAGCGAGGCAAAAACGTTCATAGCAACTCCGAGAAAATGGAGGCGACGACGCAAGAGGTTGTGAGAAAATGTTCTCGGCAACCGAGTCGAGCCCATACCAACCATGCACTCGATGTTGAACTTTTCGTGCGGGTGTGCAGTCGTATTCACCTCTCTCCGTCTTTGACGAGGTGTCATGTGAGTTGGCAGAGGATTGAACAAATTGTTTTGTTTCGCCTTGCGAATATAGGCAACACCTTGTGGATACGGGTCTATTAGCGCCTTGCCATTGACGTACAAAACATCGGCCTCGTTGTTGTCAACAGGTAGGAACTGGAGAATGCTCCCGCACAGCGTGTCGGGATGGTTCTTCATGTCATCGTTAGGCATTGAGTCCACCACGCTAACTCCCCATGGTGAAAAGAAGTATGGTACATGAGCCATTTCAAACGCCAACCAGAATGTCTCCTTGTCTCCCCACGAGTACTTGAACCGGAATCGCTCCTCTGTAATGAACCAAAGCATGATGTCCATGACCATTTTCCCAACACGCTCCTTGTCAATTAACACCATGGACGAATCCATTTCGTGACACGATTTCCCCTGATATGCAAACGAGGTGAGTGCATGTTCCGACGGAGCAAAACCTCCCGACACATTAAATCTCGCATAGTCAAATTTCTGGAGCAATCTCCTCAGATAGTACCTCTTGTGGTCATTACCATTGAGAAATTTGTTCTTGTGGACAACTCGGTCGTAGAAAAAGGTGGTCCCAGTCTCCATATACCCGTCAAGATTCCGCACAATAGCAGGGTCTTTCACAATAAAGTCGTCCACATCCAACAACATCACATGACGAATATCCGTGTGGTACATTGCTAACGGTTTGATCCACCAATTCTGAAACGCAGCAGTCATATTGGTAGAGATGATTCCACGAGACGAAAGATCAGAGCACACGTCCACGAGTTCCACGCGGTCATCAAGTCGAAATAGCAACTCTATAGATCTTTGAGACAGCTCGTCTTGGCCGCAATGGTACACCTGAATGAGTTCTTGGTTTCCAAGACAGCGCAACTCACGAATCAATGACAACCCCATGTCCAACACCCCGTCATACATGCAGACCACAATTCCGTCCTGACGATCCACAAGAATGTCAAAATTCTTCCCACGCTTGTAGAACGAAGAAATCGGGTGCACAAAGTCGTTTCCGAGCGCTCCTACTTTGTTTCCTGCTTGTGTCCTAAGACTGTACGTTCTGGATTGGAAAGCATCGAAGCTTTCGCTGAGGCCGATCGATTGGATCCCGATAAGTCTCGTGTGGATGTAGACAGTAGTCAGTAGTATACTCGCAATACTTGCAAACAGCAGTAGCGGTATCGGCAAGCGTGCATTGCGACGGATGGACAGCACCATAGCGATCTTCAATCTTCGGGTCTCCTGGATTATCAGTACAGGAATAACGGACAAGCAAACCGCAGTGGTTATCATGAAAAACCGATGAACGTCTTGACAGGCGACCTACTGCAACATGTATCCAACCAATCATATGTGCTTTATCTTTGGTGCGTGTCATTCCGCTATCAGCCATGGCACCTCGTCGATATGGACTCTTGCACTTCCTGCTACTGGGCAGTTTGCTCTACGCATTGGTGTTGTTGGTCTACTTGGTATTCAGTGTGCACTCAACCTCTTCACTGCACTCCAGAATCCTCGATTCGCTTGGTCACATGCGCCGCACTCCCGATCAGCGACAAGCAGACGACCACGCGATGCAAGTGGGGATTCTTCCATCTGAGGGAACAGTGGAGCGTAGTTTCGAGTGTATTGGATGGAGAGCTACCTCAGATTGCAGTCCGGAAGGTTCTCGACTGCCAGAGCTCGACCGACCATGCACGAAAACGATTCCACGCGGCCAATCGGGTTACTGTGAGTTGCAAGACAAAAACACAGGAGAATTGTTTAAGGTGGCACGGCGGACTTGTGCGGATGCAGTGGGGAAGGCGGCGCTCTTCAGATGCCTAGAAGCCCCGAGATTCGCAAATTTTCGTGTATTGGCACATGACGCAGTGCAACGAGCACTGCTGCCTGGATTTACGTTGCCGAACGTAGACACCGGAGATCACAAGCCGCAAGATGGCATCGTGATGGTGGTGTATCCTAAAATTGTGCCAAGCGCATACGCAACCATCCGAGTTCTACGTGAGGTTTTACGATGTCGACTACCAATTGAAATCTGGTCCCGCCGCGACGAAATGCGGAAAGTCACAGCGTCAATCGATCCACTCCATCAACTAATAGCGAACGACACAATTGATATTACGTTCCGCGAGATTGACGATCCAGCAGCAGTCGAGTTCGCTACAAAAGTGTTTGCCATATACCACAGTGCTTTCGACCGCGTGTTGTTCCTAGACTCCGACAACGTGCCAGTTCGAGACCCGAGCTTCTTATTCCAGACGACAGAGTTTGTTGATACTGGCGCTGTTTTCTGGCCGGATTACTGGCATCCGAAGCACACGCTGTTCTATCTAGGCGAAAACTCGCTGCTGTGGGAACTACTGGATATGCCGTTCGTGGATATGTTTGAGCAGGAGAGTGGCCAGCTGCTAATTGATCGTCGAAAGCACAGCGCGCCGCTGGAGCTCGTACGCTTCTTCACATTTCACCAACCTAATCCCATCGAACAGCTCAAGCTTGTGTGGGGTGACAAGGACCTATTCCGTTTGGCATGGATCAAGTTAAATGTGCCGTTTTACATGGTCCAGACACCACCCGCCGTCGCTGGTACAGTGAATGGTACGTCGTTTTGTGGCATGACAATGGTGCAGCACGATGTTCAAGGCAAGGTCTTATTTCTGCATCGCAATGCGAAGAAGCTCACGGGCGAAGTTTTGTATAAGCCTGTGAATTATCACATCGAGGCCAGGAAACGTATCCGATCAAGGTTCATCAAGCAGGGAATTCACAAAATTCCAACTGAGGAGGAAGTGGTGAAAGAGCTCAAGATCATGAAGAAAACACCTCCACCAACACTTGAGCCTGCTGAGCCGGACGGACTTGCAGACCAGGCCATTTGGACGCATATGCTATCGTTCCGCAAAGATGCTCCTCTTGCTGAGTACAAGATCAAGTCGTATTCAGCAGTTCCTGAGTTTCCCGAGAAGCAGAGGTGTTACGGCGAGCGTGAGTTTGCCACAAGCAAGCACTTTGACTTGCAAAAATTTGTCGATTTAAGTTTTTCAGGGCTGGAGACACATGTACGCCGCTTTGCAATGGAAGCAG
>PCFV01000442.1:0-26338 GCA_002812785.1 Phytophthora litchii | reverse complement strand
TAGTCTTACCGAAGAACTTGATTCACTTACCATTGCGAATAAAAATTTAGTACGCTATCTAAACGCAGTCATTGAATCATACGTAAACCATTGTATTGCACACCAACCTTGCAAGTTGACATCACAGCTACACACAGTTACTACTAGCATAGTGGTAATGAAACGCTTCCTTGTATGTCCGATCCCATACTGCAAATATGGTGCGCACTGCGCACTGGAGTGTGGTGCATAATGTGCTCGCTCTTGCGAAGCTCCAGCCCATGGTAATCAAGACGTGGTGCAGTAGTTGCAAGAACATCAAACGGAAGGTTGTACGCATCCCTGTCTGGTCATCTCAGAGGTTACATACAAATTGATTGGAAGGTTGCACCAGTAGAGCTATGGATGATAATACAGCCATGGCTGGCCATCTCCAAATGGTGGCACAGCAATCGGCCAAAGGGATGCACTCAAGATGCGATGAAAGAAGCAGTGACACGTGGTTTTCTCCAGGTTGTCAAGTGGCTGCATGTCAACCAAACGGAGGTTACACTACATGAGAAACGGTCGAAGCGGTCAGCTTCATGCTAACCGCTCGGAAGGGTGTGCTGCAGCTGGCGAGTATCCAGAGTGAGATTATGGAGGTTGCCCAGAAGGTCAAAGCGTGTCATCCAACCCATGCTTTTAGCTGTGAAAAAGAAGTTCCTTGATGCCGTACGATTGCTCTACGTGGTACTGATCCAGACATTAGCATCTTCGCGTACAGCGGTTGACAAACACTGAATGATCTCATTGCACTGGATGCTGCTGCCAATGGCCATCTCGGCGTGCTGGAGTTCTTACTGGTATCACAAATATCTGGGGACAGTAGCGTGATGTGCACGGAGATCACCATGGATCGCGCTGCAGCTAATGGACATTTATGAAAACGGAGTAGTTGTCGAAATCCTCAGTGCGCTTGAACATTGCATGGTACACGAGAATGAAGTGTAAGATATGCCTTAAATTACATCAATCCAAAAATTTGTTCGAATAAACTTTGTTGTCATTCGCAAGATAAAGTTGTAGGACTCGAGATTCGTATCGAGATGAGGCTTGTGGTATAAATTGAATGGCTCAATGCTATTACTTTTCATTGCACCTTTAAGAGCGTTAGAGGAATACCTTCGCTTTACTGCTACAACTTTATACTGGTGGCTGCGATCGCTTACCTAGTGAAAGTGCTTTTCGGTGCCGCAGAAGAAACGACGGATAGACTATCAATGGTGCTACCACGAGAAGGTTGTTGTGAGTTTGACAATATTGGTTGGCATCGGTTCCTCGTGAGAGAGCTTCTGGGTTTCATCACGCTTAGACAAATTATCCGTTACATTTTCCGAGAAAGCTAAAGTCCGGTCGTGGGGTAAGCAAACATGTGGCGTGAAGGAAGCTTTAACGCTCGATAATCTATCGGAGGCTCCTCTCAAGTCAAACAGGAACTTCAAATACTAGCATTTTCTGGAAAACATGGTTGAGCTAAACGGTTGGCTATGAAGTTGTTTCCACTAATGATGCCTAGGCATTAGTGATATGAGAGACACCAAGCAGAATTCTAAACAGGATGTATACAACGTAGGCACTATATGATAGTTTGATGACCAAGCGATCGCGAGATTGGGTTAGATGAAAAATATCATTGTCCATCAGCACTGGAGACTCACCAGCAGTGTTAATTATGAGGATTTTAAACAGGGTGTTTGGAATCGGGAAGTATAAAGGAAAGTGCTCCTGAAGCGCAAACTACAAGTTTAAACAAAGATCGAGAAACTAGAAGAAACTAATGATGGAGTGGTTGTATTGCGCAATCAAGTGGATGAGTGTACACGTCAAAGATACCTCATTCCTGAATTTGCGCTCGTCCAGCACAGTCTCCATTGTATCACAATGGACATTAATTCGGAGGAATGCAGCGACATTTACGGTACTTTCGATGGCCATCCAGTCAATACCGAGAGATTGTCACGAATCCCCAGTACACGCAAAGCAGTTTTTGGTTTCGCTGGTTTGGTTTCTGGAATTCTGCTAATCACCGGGTACGCAGCTTCCAGCGGATACCAAACGGTGCAAAGTGTCAATTCCATTGAGGAATTGAATCGAGATATTGGAAACAATCCATTGTACCATAATGTGGCACTTGAAACAGAGCTGAACGATGTCGAGCACCAACTTGTCGATGGTGTAGACGCCCAGTATATCCAAAAGTATCTGCACGCGTACTCCAGCAAACCTCACATTGCTGGGTCCAAGGCCGACTACGAGACGGCCCTGTACACTGTAGAGCAGTTCAAGTCATTCGGCATCAAAACCGAGATCAAAGAGTACTACACACTGCTGTCTACACCTGTTCGTCGCCGTCTTGCAATCCTCGAGCCTGCAGAAGCAGCACAAGAACTTAATCTGACTGAAGCTTCGGTCGCTGGAGACGCGTGCACAGCCGATTCTAGCGCAGAACCGCCGTTTCTGGCTTATTCGCCATCAGGGAATGTGACGGCGCCAGTGATGTACGCAAACTACGGATCCCAGCAGGATTTCCAGTGGCTGGTGGATCAAGGAATCGATCTGAAGGGGAAGATCGCTTTGGTGCGGTATGGAACCAACTATCGAGGCCTAAAGGTGTTGGCAGCACTGGAACATGGCATGGCAGGAGTACTTATCTACTCGGATCCACTTGATGATGGATTTGGCAAAGGACCAGTGTACCCTGAGGGTCCTTGGCGTCCTGAAAATTCATTTCAGCGTGGTTCGATCTATAACGAATGTGGTGATCCGTTGACGCCTGGATGGGCATCGATTCTCGGTGCAAAGTACCTCAAGTATGAAGATGTGAAGACAATCCCGCACTTGCCGTCGCTACCATTGTCTTATGGACAAGCGAAGCACATTCTTCGAGCTTTACGAGGAAAAGAAGCGCCTGCTAGTTGGCAAGGTGGTCTGTCGTTCCCTAATGGTTATCACGTTGGAGATGACAGTTCGACGGTAGTAAACCTTGACCTGGAGATGGATAACTCGGTCGGGCCTATTTGGGATGTGATCGGCACTATCGAAGGCTCCAAGGAGCCGAATAAGCAGGTCATCCTAGGAAATCATCGTGATGCGTGGGTGTGCGGTGCCATCGACCCTAATAGCGGAACTTCCGTTCTTGTTGAGTTGGGACGTGTGTTTGGAAACATGCTCAAGTCGGGATGGAAGCCCAAGCGCACGATTGTTCTTGCGTCGTGGGATGCTGAAGAGCAGGGATTGATTGGAAGTACCGAATTTGCTGAGGATAACGCGGAGCAGTTGAAGGAGGAGGCTATCGCATACCTCAATGTTGATGGCACACTTGGCCCGCTCGCTGCTGCCGGTGGATCACCATCGATTGCCAAACTTTTATTCCAGACGGCAAACGCTATACCTGCGAATACGTTTGGTGGAGTTGGGGGTGCTCAGAAGACACTCTATCAGCAATGGCTTGCACAGACGGAAGCGTATCGACGCAGCAATGATACTGCTGGTACGATCGGACCTGATCATCTCCTGACAGTGTTGGGAACAGGAAGTGATTTTGGCGCGTTTTGTCATCACCTGGGTGTTGTGTCGGCGAATGTAGGCTTCTCGCTATCAGGAAACTACGGCACGTATCACAGTACCATGGACAGCATCATGTACTCAGAGTTGTTTGCAGACCCAGACTATGTGTCACATGTATCTACCGCTCGGTGGTGGGGGCTTTTGGCACTGCGTCTAGCTGACAACATTGTGCTCCCCTTTGAGTTCTCGACGTATGGACTTGTGATGAACGAAGCTGTCACGTCGTTCGAATCAGCGCTAAAGATTGCTGCGGACCGATACCCTGGCGTCGATGCAGTCAGCTTCGACGAACTCCGTCGTGCTATTGACAACTTTGACACTAGCACTCGAAAGTTCCATGAGAAGCTTTCAGCAGTGGGATTTGCTTCTACAAACAGCGAGATCAGTTACTGGAACGACAAGCTCATGTACTTGGAGCGTCATCTCACATTGGAAGCTGGTTTGCCACATCGCGGTTGGTACAAACACGTAGTATTCGGACCCGGCTTCTATGATGGCTACGGCGGCACAGCGTTCCCCGGTCTGGCTGACGGCATTGCCTTCCACGACAATGCTGATACCATTCAAAAACATGTCAACGACGTGGTAAAAGTGCTGGATGGTGCGGCTGCTTTCCTTCTGTCCAAGTAGGCAGAGTGTAGATGCAGTACAGTGTTCTACATCAAAAGAGAGTTTATTACAGTGTGTTGGATGTAGTTTCTGAACAACGTGATCGATCGAGACAACTCGGTTATGCCAATGATGGACAACAGAGCTGCACGAAAGCGAGCTTACCTGTAGTATATTGCTTGACACGATTTTGACTAAGCGTAGACTTTATGTTATGCATTGATGAAATCGCACTGATATAGCGGTGATGCCCATTGCCGGTGGCTCACACGGTTGTGATTTCAGTCAGTTCAGCTTCTCCGATCGCGAAAATGGCCCTGATCGCTTTTGCGTTCTACATGTAGAAACGAGCAAGGTTGGGAACGACCACGAGTCTAACAACCGTGTTTGTCGTTATCGCAGAAAAGTGTTAGTTTTCGAGTCATCCGATGGAGCGTTATAAATTGATAAACTCAATCAGCGAGAAGGAAGGCAGTAAATGTTTCACTTTCTAAGTCGAATACCTATGAGCTCATTTCTCCATCGAAGTCGTAGCTCTCAACGTTAAATCATCAACCTCGAACAACGGACACTTTACCATGCGCCTCTGTCACTTTGGAATGCTGGTAGTTGGTATTCATTTTGTATACAGTATTTCTTCCGTTCAAGGCGACAACATTGATGTCAAGACCAACGGGGAATTCAATGTCGGTACTTCCATTCGTCGCAACCTCGTACGAACGGACAAGAAAAAAGTTACTGACAATGCAGTCGAGAAGGAAGCTAAAACATACATCGACCACCATGGTTTGCCCGCAGAAGATGAAGAAAGGGGAGTCATGTCGGTCTTTACCAAGTTGCGTGGTGGGTCTCAAAGACACGTGATCTCACTAAACTCAAGACTACGCTCCCGAAGAAACCTCTTACCACGATCCAAAGTACAGACATCAACCAAATGAAGGCCACCTTGGTGAAAAATCCAAATCTTAAGAAGAGTTTGGAGAAGGTTCCACTGAAAGCTGCACAGCAGAACGTCAAGCGCATGAATGGCTTCGAACAGTTCATTATGGACGTCGACCTCATAAAGCTACTATACGTCCTAACCATCATTGGAATACTTGCAACAGGTGCAATCTTGATCACGGGGTTGGCGCTGTCCCCTGCTGCAGGAGGCGCGTGACGTCTTAACTGCAACTCATTTAATGCAAACAACGTTAGTGTTGAAGTGTTTGATCGTATAGTTTTTGAATGGCCTTCGCATTATTTGCCAACTATTAGTTTGTACTGAGAAAATATTCAGCGGCAGAGTTAACGATACGTGTGACCTCGTCGACATGAAGTTGAATCGTGGCAGCATCATCGTAGAAAGCAAGGCAATCGGTGATGCCCGGGAAAACTGCACCAGCGTAGCCTTCGTAGAAACCTGGACCGAAAATGACGTGTTTGTATCATGGACGATGGGGAAGACCGTCGCTCGAAAGCAAATGTCGCTCGAGTTGAACAGCCTTGTCGTTCCAAGACTTCAATGCTGCTGCATCGACAGAGTCCGTCGCGCGTTGCAGCTCCGTTGCAGTGGCTTGGAATGTGTCAGCATTTTTGCCGAATGTCTCGATGGCAGTGTACAAATGGGAAACCTCGACACTAAGCTCGGCATCGAGAAGACGCTGTTCCAAGTGCTTGAGTCCATTGTGCATGACAAGAGCATAGGACGAGAAGTCGAAAGGAATGACAAAATCATTGGCTAGGCGCAAGGCCAGCACACCCCACCACTTTGCCATACTCGCGTGTGAAGCGTAATGTGGATCACCTTGCGTCTCCATGTAGTGCAAACTGTCCATGGTGCTGTGGTAGGTACCATACGATGCATATGTAAGTCCAAACGCCAGATTCACGGAGATGACACCGAGATGTTGGTAGAACGGAGTGAAGTCCGAGCCGGAGCCCATGAATGGTCAGGGGCTAGCGTTAGATCGGTCTTAGCACCAGGAGCAGGTAAACCACCTGGGGTTGAGCGAGATGCCTCCATTTGCTTAGTCCACTGGTCTAGCAAACTCGAAGCACTGTCTAGCTCGCTGTTGTTGCCGTGGAACGGGTTGGCAGGCAAAAGGCTTGCTGTGTCTTGCACGAATTTCGCGATCGACGGGGCTGAACTCGCACTAACTAGAGGGCCAACCAGCATATCAACGTTAAGGTAGGCAACAGCTTCCTCCTTCAACAGCTTCGCATTGTCTTCAACCCACTCGGTGCTTCCTAATAGTGCATATTCCTCGCCATCCCACGAACCCAACACAACAGTTCGGCGTGGACGCCAACCAGTTTCGAGAAGCCCACCAAGCCCACGTGCGATCTCCATTAGAGTTGCTGACCCACTACTAGGATCAACCGCACCACAAACCCAGGCATCACGGTGGTTTCCAAGAACTACGCGCTTGTCAGGCTCTTCCGATCCCTTGATTGTGCCGATAACGTCCCAAATGGTACCAACATGGTTGTCCATGACAACATCGAGATTCAGAACCAATGATCCATCGTCACCAAGCTTGTAGTCGAATGGGAGTCCACCTTGCCATGCATCTTGTGCCTTCTGTCCACCTAATGCTGCAAGAATACGACGCGCTTGTCCGTACGAAAGCGGAAGCACCGGCACACGTGGAATATTCTTCACTTCCTCGTACGTGAGACGTGAAGCACCGTCAATTGAAGCCCAACCGGGAGTCATCGGATCACCCGAGTACAAAGGAATGTAATTGACGGAGCCACGCTGGAACGAATCTTCTGGACGATAAAAACCTTCAGGGTATACTGGACCACGTGTGAAGCCGTCTTCGTTCGGATCCGAGTAGATCAGAACACCAGCCATGTCATACTTCTCGGCAGCCATAACCTTCAAACCACGCATGTTGGCGCCATAGCGCACCAACGCAATTTTCCCCTTCAGAGTGACGTTGTTGCTCGCAAGCCACTCAAAGTCCTGCTGCGTGCCGAAATTGGCGTACACAACTGAAGCCGTGACATTTCCTGTCGCCGAGTACGCGAGGAACGGTGGCAACGCTGTCGGGTCCGTCGTACATGAATCATCCACGACGGATCCCTCAGTCAGGTTTAGTTCTTGAACGCTTTGTTCCGGCGACACAATTGCTAGACGACGATGCACCGGGTAGCTCAATAACGTCAAATAGAGGTAACCGCTTCAAGACCGTACGATTTCCACTTTTCAGCAGTGTACAACGCCGTCTCGTAGTCCTGTTTAGTGCCACAAGTGTGGGGTACACTAGCATAGGCATGGAGGAATTCACGAAGTTTTTGAGGTTGGACACCATCGACGAACGCTTTTTTCACGATGTTCAACGCTGGTACTTCCGATTTCGACAACGTGGTTGTAGTCACCGCTTCGATCGAAGATGTCGGAGTCCAAGTTTGAAGCGTAAACAAGTAGCTACCGAGGAAAACCAAAACACCGACGAGACTCGCAACTCGAACAACATCACCAAAACGTCTTGGGGCATTCGGCACTGGAATCGGGACTTCTTGACCATCGGGCGTACTGCCGTACGACTTCATCGTATTGAACGACATGAATCACTCAACAGATACTGCAACAGATGTCGATCTCTGTGTGGAGCAGGTTAAAGAGTGAAATGAGGAAGCATCCGAGTCCAATGACTAGTGCAGTGATTGGCAAGCGAAGCCCCACCACCTCGGCGGCATCGAATACACACATCATGCAAATCGAGTGGTCTAATGATGCAGAGGCAGGGCCGTAGAATTCTAGTAGTGTTTGCGCGAATTTCACATCACGACCCGTTAATCGAGCGTACGCTGGTGGTTCGTTTTCAGCAAAGTTGGCGTGGGTTATCAATGCACTATCGAGTCACAAAACTACATCTACCTCTCGAGTTACCCACGCAACGCTTTCGTGCGAGTCTTCACCAATGCGGCCGCTTGCTCTGCTGCTTTAATCACGCTGCCGTCCGACGGATACATGATGTGCGCGAGCGGATTGATGCCGTTCCCACATACCGGATCGCCCTCTTCGCAAAACTCAATCGCTTTCGATCCATAAAGCTGACTGGAACTCACAATGGTCTCACCGAAGAGCATCAGTGGATTACCGAACGTCACAACTGCTTTGATACGCGTCGCCAATGACTCCGGGATAGTTTCTCCTGTGCCAAGAATCGTGTCGATACCGATGGAGATGTCTGTGACGGTCGCTCCTTGGGAGTAGCCACCGAGCACGAACATTGTTTTCGGACACTACTACACGGATCAAGTCGATCAGCAGCAAGAGGACTACATGGATCAAAGCGATCAGCTTCTGTCGTTGCAGGCCATTGCTATAGGCTCGATGTATCTGTATTCTTATCATATCGGCAATATCGATGTCGTACTCTATTCGCTAGGATGACCCGTATTCTATGACCTTAACCAGTCTAACTGAAGGAAAACTTCAACGTTACCGCGTCGTTGATTGGCTACTGTATTACATGTGGCTCACACCAATATATGTAGACCCTATGTATCACGCCACTATTGATCATATGAGCAATATGGCCAATGGCGCGGACGACACCAACGCTCGACTGGGCGTGCACGTGGAGGACCTGAGCAAGGAGACGCCGCCGAATCCGTTCCTGTTTCCGCGGTCGTTCCTCAAGATGCATCTGCTGCACGACACTGTGGGCATCCACCCGTTCCTGCCCGCGTACCCTCCGCAGATTCTGCAGTGGCAACAGCCAAACCCCATCACTGAGTCCTGCGCTGGCAAGTTTTTCCTCTCCGCTGCAATGGGTGCGTGTGTCTTATAACCTTTGCTGGGAGTAGTACTGTAGTGACAGTGTCTGTTCTATTCCATGCTGTAGGGTACGTTATGGGGAATGTGTTTGGTCTGGTGTTGGGCAGCTACGAAGGGATCACGCCGCCCGTACCGCTCCCAGGACAGAGAGAATTGCCCAAAGTACCGTGGCGTGAGTCGGTACGTGATTGCATATTGATATTGGTTGGTTAACAGAAGCTTATAAGGGCTGGTGTTGGTATTGAAGATGGTTGGGTCGTGGCGAGTTACCAAAGGCAAGTGTCGCTATTGGGGGAACAATTTCCTTGTCATTTCCGCCATGTTTTCGGGCCTGGAATGTGCATCCGAGAAGATTCGTGGACGACACGATGTGGGCAACGAACTGGTGGCAGGTTGTGCCACAGGAGCAGCACTGGCTGCAGGACAGGGCTTCCAGGCACAGTGTCTTGGTTGCGCAGGTTTTGCAGCCTTCTCATATGCCATCAACGTCTTCACAGGCGGCAAGTTCTAGGAATTGGAGCTCGAGCTTTCATGTCGATAGACTCCGTGTCTTATATTACTGCAGTAATACAGAAAACAAAAAGCTAAGCGGAATGGTAGAGATTATTCTGCAGATAAACGCACAAAACGATATCTTAGCAAGCCATGTAGCCGCCATCCACGAGCAGGTTGATTCCGTGAACGTAGCGGGCGTCGTCAGATACTAGGAACGTAACGGCGTTAGCCACGTCCATCGCCTTGCCAGGTTCTTCAGCTGGAATTCGGTTGTTCGATGCTGGTGCAAGACAATCGTCACGACTGATGGAGTCGTCAATAAAACCAGGGGCCACGGCGTTGCAAATGATGCCGGTCGCTGCATACTCGGCTGCGATTTGCCGTGTAAGCTGCACGATCGCTGCCTTGCCCACACCAAATGTAAAATGCCCCTTGCGCGCCACCATCCCGTACAACGAAGAAATGTTAACAATACGTCCACGAACAGCGCCGTTGTTCTGTGTCAGCATCTGCTGCACTGCTCGTTTGCAACTCAGAAACACCGCCTTCGCCGACACACCCATAGCTTCATCCCACGCTGCAGAGTCCACATCCACTAGAGCAGTTGGCTTAACCCCACTATCCTTCGGTGCCGGGACGAAGTTGACTACAAAATCAATACGCCTGAACTCCTTGGCAATGGCAGCGTACGTTGCGTCCACGAAACTCCAGTTCTGGAGCTCTCCCTCGTACACTTTAACCGGTGTAGCTCCTTCGAGAGCTTGGATCTGAGCCTCTACATTCTTCGTCTGGGTCGAGTTCAGAGCATCAGCCCCCTTAGCCCCAATAATCGCGAGCTTAGCGCCCTCCTTAGCCAGTTTCACAGCGATAAGCTGTCCCAATCCGACGTTGCCACCCACCACGACACCCACACGTCCCTGCAGTCGCTCACCACTCTTGCCACTCGTCTACAGCCGTAAAACAACGACGATTACTAGTTGTACAGTTAATTTGGAGGCTAATTACTCACCACTGAGGCGACGGCCTGCGCTGCCCTGGCCGCATTCTTCTCGTCGTTGAGCTTGAGCGCCGCTGCGATCTCCTTGGGCGTGAGTCCCTTCTTCTCCAGGAACTGCAGCCGCTCCGATAGCGGCGTGTCCTGCACCTTTGGGTGCTGTAGAAACCGCACGCCTTGCTGCACCAGCTCGTCCCGCACCGACATGATCCACTTGTCTTCCACGAGGTCAATTGCAGAATGAACTTCAATTGTTGACGCATGCTGGAGTTGTTTATTTTCGGGTCTAATTTCGACCTCAGTACATGAACGACACATAATGTTAGTGTGTTTTACACTAAACCCAGATGTTTGTATGAGTGTTCCTCAGTCTACAAAAGGACGTGGAGGAAGAAGATAATGCCGCTGTCGACTCCGGTGGCGAGTTCTGAGGCCCGTAGCGGCTACGAGACACTAGAAGACGCGTCTGAAGCTTACGGAACCTTCCACGGCCGCGTGGTGCCCGATGTCGGCGAGCGTCCGCGCGTATCAAGCAAATTATGGCGTTCGGTAGGTTTCGCAACACTGTTGTTGGTCCTAGCCAGTTACATGCTGTTTCAGAGCTACTACGAACCCTCCAGCGGTCATGACAAGGCTATCGCGAGCTCAACGAGCCCTTTGGTAGCTCCTGAATCCATCCAGAAGGCTCAGAATCAAGCTACAACACTTAGTCACAAGCATGAGAGCGAGAAGGATGGTCTCTCGAAGTTTGAGAACAAATTCTTGAAGAGTGTGGACACTACTGAGATCAGGAAATATCATGGAGCTTATGCCAGTGTTCCCCATCCAGCAGGAAGCCACCAAGACTACAAGACGGCGCTGTTCACAGCTGAACAGTTCGAGTCGTTTGGAATTAAGGCAGAGATTGTGGAGTATTACCCTCTGCTGTCACTACCTATTCACCGGAAGCTGAGTATCTTATCTCCTCCAGAAGCAGTGAGACCATTGAACTTGACGGAGGATTCAGTGCCTGGAGACGCGTGCACGAACAACGAAGATGCTCTACCCCCGTATCTGGGATACTCAGACTCGGGCAATGTCACGGCGTCCGTGGTGTACGTGAATTATGCTCGGCCGGTGGATTTTCAATGGTTAAAGGATAATAATGTCACGTTGGAAGGCAAGATCGCACTGGTTCGTTACGGTGGCAACTTCCGAGGACTGAAAGTGATGCTGGCAGAGCAGCACGGAATGGCGGGTGTGCTAATCTATTCCGACCCGTTCGATGACGGATATGCTCAAGGACCTGTGTATCCGGAGGGGCCATGGAGACCGGAAGGATCATTCCAGAGAGGATCAGTGCAGTACAACTCCATCTCTGGTGGTGACCCACTTACACCAGGCTTCCCGTCGCTGCCCGGTGAGCCCTACCTGAGCAAGGAAGAGTCCAAGACTATTCCGCATATCCCAGCGCTGCCACTTTCTTACGGTCAAGCACGCTACATTCTCGAGTCGCTGGGTGGAAAGAAGGCTCCTGAAGATTGGCAGGGAGCACTTAATCTTGACAATGGCGGCTATTTCGTGGGTGATGATGAGGCTACGGTCCTGAACTTGGATGTGGCCATGGACAACAGCATTGGACCGATCTGGGATGTTATTGGTACTATCGAAGGCACGGAGGAGCCTGATCAACTGGTAATTATCGGTAATCACCGCGATGCATGGGTGTGTGGAGCTGTGGACCCATCCAGTGCGTCTGCTGTCATGCTAGAAATTGCTCGCGGTCTCGGCGATCTACTGAAAGATGGGTGGAAACCGCGCCGTACGCTTGTCATCGCTTCATGGGATGGAGAGGAAATGGGCTTGCTCGGCAGCACGGAGTTTGCAGAGGATCATGCCGAGTTGCTAAAGAAACAGGCGGTCGCGTATGTTAACGTCGACAATGTCGTGGGCCCTTTCGTAAGCACAGGTGGCACTCCTTCCATCGCAAAATTCCTGCAGGAAACAGCTCAGCTCATTCCTGGTAATCCATTCCATGGCATTGATGTGACAGACACATTGTACGAGCAGTGGGTGAGTCAGACTGCTATTCGACGATCGAGCCTTGCGGTTGGTGTCGATGATGGTACTTTGGCTCCGGACCACCTGATCCAATTTTTGGGATCTGGTACGGATTTTACAGCGTTCTACCAACATCTTGGTATCATCTCAGCTAATCTGGGCTACACCGTCGGAAGTGCGACGTACGGCGCATACCATAGCAACATGGACAGCATTCCATACATGGAAACTGTAGGCGACCCGCACTACGCAACGCACACCACGATGGCGAAGTGGTGGGGTCTGATCACATTACGACTAGTAGACAACGCTATCGTGCCGTTCGACTTCTCCACTTACGGACTCGTGATGCAAGAAGATCTGGCCGGCTACGAGAAGATCACAGATGAAATAGGACGCAAAGTCGACTACTCAGAACTCCACGAAGCGATTCAAAAGTTCAGCAGCAATGCCGAGGTTTTCCAAGCGCGTGTTGCTGAGTTTGTCGAAAAGAGCAACAACAAGAAAAAGAGCCACAAATCCGAGGCGGAGCGCCATTTCTGGAACGAGAAACTCATAAATCTCGAGCGCTACCTGATCTCCGACGCAGGCTTGCCGCACCGACCATGGTTCAAGCACATGATCTTCGGACCGGGCTTCTACGAGGGTTACAAGGGAGCTGCATTCCCGGGTATCTCGGATTGCATCGTTTTCGAGGACGACAGTGCAACGATTCAAGCGCACGTGGACGATGTTGCCGCCGTCATCAACACAGCGGCGGCTTATCTGACGTCTGCTTAAGGTACCAAAAAATAAGGGACTACTTGGCGAAGACGTGAATGAAAGGAAGCAAAGAATACGAAGGAAACATAAATCAAAGAATGTGAGATGGAACACTCCTTGTTAAACTCTCTCGGAAGTGTGGCTTCGTAGATTTTGTCCAAGCAGTTGAAAACTCTGGGAAGCAGTCCAATTATTACCCTCAGAGCGCAACTTCTCAGCTCGTTCAGTCATCTGTTGCGTCAGGATGAACTCCGACGACGGAGTAGCAATCAGGACATGCACAGGTAACCATCCAAGTCTAGGATTCTTGACCGTGGATGTGTGTTCTACCATCGCCATGCTCGAGAACGATTCGTCTGGATGAGGACACATCATGTGGGCACCGTTCCAGCTGGTAGGTCTGCAAAGTGCGTGGCATGTTGAGTCCTTCCTGTGGTGACAAGCGAGGAGGCCTTCACTTTGCGTTTCGTCGTGAACATCAAACATGTCTGATGCGTACGGTACATTTGGGGCGTCAGCTCCGTCTTCCAACCAGCGTGAGAACCGCTGGAAGAAGCTCCTGTCCTCCACCGGCGTTCGTGTCGGTGGCGTGGTTGCCATCCTGCTCGTGGTTGTAGGTGGTTTCCTGCTGTTCCAGAGTCCGTCGACTTCAGTTGGCAAGAAGGTTTCCGTGAAGCATGATGCAGCCGTGCTAACGTCCTCTGAGCGCACCTTTATTGACGGTGTCCAGCCTGAGAAGCTACGTGAATTTCTACACTCGTACGCCAGCGTTCCGCACACATGCGGTACCGAGCAAGATTACAAGACGGCGGTGTACACTGCAGAACAGTTCACTGCCTTCGGACTCAAGGCAGAGATCAAGGAGTACTACACACTGCTGTCATATCCAATTCACCGTCGTCTGGCAATCGTGTCACCCGAGCAGAGCGTGCACGAACTCAACCTGACGGAGGTGTCTGTGCCCAATGATGCTTGCACCACCAACCCGGATGCGTTGCCTCCGTACTTGGCGTACTCGGACTCGGGCAACGTCACGGCGTCGGTCGTGTACGTCAACTACGGCACCCAGGCGGATTTCGACTGGCTGGTGAGCAACAACGTGACTTTGGAAGGCAAAATCGCACTGGTGCGCTATGGTCGCAATTTCCGAGGCCTCAAGGTCGCGCTGGCTGAACAGCATGGCATGGCTGCTGTGATCATTTACTCCGACCCCAAAGAGGACGGATTTGTTCAAGGACCAGTCTACCCAGAGGGTATCTACCGTCCCAAGGGCTCCTTCCAGCGTGGTTCGCTGCAGTACCTTTCCCTGGCTTCGGGTGATCCGCTGACACCGGGTTGGGCATCGGTTCTTGGAGCTCCGCAACTGAAGTACGAAGACGTCGACAGTATTCCTCACATCCCAGCACTTCCGTTGTCGTACGAGCAGGCAGACATTATTTTGCGCTCGATTGGCGGACAGAAGGCACCTGATGCTTGGCAGGGTGGGCTCACTTACCCGAACGGATACCGTCTCGGTGACGATGAATCTCTCGTGCTGAACCTGGATGTACTCATGGACAACAAGGTTGGCCCGATTTGGGACGTTATCGGTACCATCGAGGGCTCCGTTGAGCCGGATCAGCAGGTTCTGATCGGCAACCATCGGGATGCCTGGGTGTGCGGTGCTGTGGACCCGAGCAGTGGCTCTGCTGTTATGATGGAGATTGCTCGTGGTCTGGGTGAACTCGTGAAAGAAGGATGGAAACCACGCCGTACCATTGTTCTCGGCTCGTGGGATGGTGAGGAGTTTGGTCTGCTTGGAAGTACCGAATTTGCTGAGGAGCGCGCTGAGGAGCTCAAGCAGAAGGCCGTGGCCTACATCAACGTTGACAACGTGGTAGGACCATTGGCTCTTGCAATGGGTACTCCTTCGATCGCAAAGTTCATCGAGGACACAGCTAAGGTCGTGCCTCCAAACCTGTTCTTCGGTAGGAATGATTCCCGTAACGAGCCTGGTGACAGTTTGTATGATCAATGGGCGGCTCAGACTGCGCGTCACCGCTCGCAGATCTACGGCGTGTACGATGGTACACTAGCACCAGACCACTTGATTCAGTTCATGGGCTCTGGCTCGGACTTCACTGCATTCTACCAGCATTTGGGTGTCATTTCGGCTAACCTGGGCTTCACCCTCAACGGCGCAGTCTACGGCACTTACCATAGTAATATGGACAGCCTCATGTACATGGAGACTCTGGGTGACCCGCATTATGCGGCTCACGCCAACATGGCTCAGTGGTGGGGACTTATGACCATGCGTCTGGCTACTGACGTTGTTGTACCATTCGACTTCACGACGTATGGCTTGGTGATGAAGGAGGACCTCGCAGGTTTCGAGGAGAAGATTTCTGCTATGAACCGTAGTGTGGACTTCACGGAGCTGCACACAGCCATCGCACGCTTCACCGACAACGCCAACAGATTCCACGCTTATATCCAGCAGTTCGACAGCAGCAACGAGGAAGTTTTGCGTGGTTGGAACGAGAAGTTAGTGCTGCTAGAGCGCCACCTCATTGATGAGACTGGTTTGCCTCACCGTCCATGGTACAAGCACGTGATCTTCGGCCCCGGATTCTACGAGGGCTACCTTGGCACTGCGTTCCCAGGAATTTCTGATTGTGTCGCTTTCGGTGACAACAGCTCCACAATCCAAGAACACGTTAACGATGTTGCGCGTATCGTCACTGATGCGGCCAACTTCCTGGTCGTCGGTTAATTGACATGTAGCGGCATGAACACACTAAGCAAAACCTTCCGACAATCTGTCTGTTACTGTTATTGGTCTCAAGTTGAAGTTGATTATGTATACCACACCATATCCATGTACACCACACCAGCCATCACTCTTGATCCGTTCCCCGCATCCATTTGAGCATTCGACGATGGGCAATGAGGTGAGTCGCCCCGCTGGCTCCGAGGACCTGAGTCCGCAGAACTCGGGCGTAGTGCCGCCCCGCTCTCCGTACACACCGACAGGAGGGTCTTCTCGACGCGCACAGAGCTTCAGCACGCGCTCTCCATCGCCCGCTGCGGTTCCTCCAGCTCCTCCGCAACGTCGGACCAGCAGTAGCTCAAGTTTGGGCTCAAACCCTAGTTCAAACCCTAGTTCAAACCCTAAGAAGGAACGCACGATCCAGCGCATGGACAAAGCAATTCGCCGCCGGGTGCGGGGCGGTATCACGTACAACATGAAGCTGCTGCTCCGCGGTGCCAAGGGGACAGGCAAAACATCGCTCTTCCACCGTCTAAAGGGCGAACCAATACCCGAAAGCCACCAGTCTACGCCTCAGCTGCAATCTGCCACAATTAATTGGAGTTTTCGTCAGAATTTAGAGGAAAATGTCAAATGTGAAGTTTGGGATGTTGTGGACAAAGGTTTCGTCCCTGCAGCAGCTGAAGAAGAAGGCACAGCGGTCGGTGCAGAGCTCGGAGGGCTGCAGAGTGGAGGAAATCTCTCAGCAGACGCTGCTGCTGCGGCGGCGGCTGCGGCTGCTGCTATGCAGAATGGAACTCACTCAGTGGCTATTGTAGATGCATCAACAGTGGATGTGTATCATGAAGCCCATGGGGTGATCTTTTTGTTGGATGTGACGAAGTGGGATTCATTGGAGTATGTGAAGCAACAGCTGGATAATGTACCGGTGCACATACCGACGTTGGTGCTGGGTAACTTTAGAGACCAAGGTGCTCAAAGGAAGATTTTCAAGGAAGATATCCAGGAACTGCTGTATGGATCGAATGATAGGCCTCAACATCAGCAATGGAGACGACCGGTGGAGTTGTTGTATTTCGAGTGCTCGCTGCTGAATTGTTATGGGTTAAAGTCACTGCACCAGTACTTTGGTATTCCATTCCTGCAGTTGAAGTTGGCAACCATTAGACAGCAAATGCGTATTGTGGAGGGAGAATTTGCACATTTGAAGCATGACGTGCAAGCTACAATCAGTGAACAGCGCTACGCGGAATATGTCGAGCATATCAAGGCTACAGGATCGGATATCCGGACAGGCCGACGCACTTCGAGTAATGGGGACACTCCATCAGTAGTATCTCGAAACAGCTCAGTCAGATTATCTCCCAAACAAAACAGTCAGGCGAAGCCTCCATCCTTGCAAACAGGATTGGACGATGATGTAAGCGTGGTAAGCAAGGAAACTGGGTTAGACACTCCTCCCAGACAAGCTGCCTCTACGGCCATCACAGTTACTGCAGCCAGTGAGACAGTGCAACAAGAACAGGAGATAACAACATCTCAAGACATGGAAGATTTACCTGCAAGAACCAGCAGTATTGTTATTCAGGCTGCGCCACAACTGATGTTTGAACACAAGGAGAGTGTGACATCTATACCCGAGGACGTAGTGGAACCTAGCGCTACAGTAACGGAGAATAAGCCAGCGCCACCTAGTGGGCGAAGTGATGATGGTGATGTTAGCAGCACTAGTCCAAACCACTCGAGGAAGGCGTCAGTGGAAGAAGTGATACATCTTGAGGATTTCCAGGTACCAAAAGCGCGCACCAGCGACCTGGATAACTTTTATTCGGAAGATGAAAGTGATGACTATGCTGGTGAATACGATGAGGACGTCGTGGTTGCACCTGCGGATAGATCGAAGAAGGGAGGTATCAACGGTGTCTACCACAAGCAACGTTTCCTTGACTCTGACTCTTCTGATTCGGATGAAAGCGAGCCATCAGGAGCAAGCAAGGGAAAGAAAAAGACATCTCGTCGAAGCTCCCCGCGGCGTACAGCAAAAAAACAAGTAAGTACTTCCGGTCAAGCAGTACCAAAGCCATCACACCCTTCGGATTTCTTCTCCATCTCCACATCCCCCGACCATCAAATTCACAACCGAAACGAAGCAGTCTACCAGGATCTCCTGCACGATCTCAATCTAGCAGCGCTGTGAACGAAAGTAAGGATGTACCTAGCGACGACTCTCTAACGCAACGTCACTGCAGTTCAACGAGAGGTGAAGCTGATGTCTTGATACCGACACCTCCTACTACTCAGTCTACTGCCTCTTCCATTCGTCATTCCAGTCCAAAGAACAAGAACGATACCCGTGCGATTGATTCGTGTTTGTCGATGTCGCAGGGCGAATGTAAAATGGTGAATGGTTCATCTTCGAGTGAGGAGCCTGAATTAACAGGCACAGAAAGCGCTGGTCAGCCTATCTCTAGACAAGAATATTTGGAAAACTCGGCGAACCATGCAAATATTGATGAAGACGTATCCCCAAACGGTACGGAAAAGATCGATACGATTACACTGCCAAAGATCAACGACAATGATGTAACCCCCTCGGTTAACTCAGATAACAATATTGCGCGTCTTGTCGCGTCAAGTGCTACTGAGAGTGAACCAGAGGATATTGTTCATGATACTGCTTACGATGAAGAACATAACCCCGTCAAAAAACAAGCTGATGGAGGATCGATTGATGTCGATGTGGATGACTTGAATGAGACAAACACTCTCTTGGAGAATGGTGATGATGGCAAAGAAGAAGACGGCAATGCACTGCCTCAAGAGGGTACAGTCGAAGCTGAAGCTGATGAAGCATTAAGGCTACCTATGACATCACCGCGTCGTCAACCCGAGGAACTTGTGGGTGACACAGACGACAAAAATGACCCTACTGAAATGCCGCTTTTGTCTCTTCAATCGCCCTCACCCATTCCTCAACCATCAGCGTCAGCGTCTGTGCATTCAATAGCTCCTGAGTTGTCACCTTCGACGGGTAGCAAGAACTTGTCACACCAGGACCAGGAAGAGGTCAAAGGGCATTTCCACAAGAGAAACCTTGACGAAGCTGGTGACATCCTCTCTTTATCTGCTCTTCAAGCGTCACTGCCATTGCCTGATGCCGCTACATCTCTTACATCAACTATTCCACATCGTTCGGAGGTGTCTGCGGGATACTCTAATGGCGGAGGGGGTATCAGCACAGACGCACATGCTCTGGATTTTCAAGCGATCACCCCGGCATCAAAACCTGTTATGCCCGATTTCGCAACTGTTGTTCCTAGCAACGATCTAGAGGCATTTTTAAATGAAAGTGACAGCGATTCAGACGAAGCATCATCACCACCAACTTACGCGGAACCTGCAGCACAAATGCTGAAAGTTAACAGAACGACATTGGTTGAGTCTAGTGATGACGAGAACGAAGAAGGTCAGGATCGATTTGCGAGTTACAGTATCAGTAAGAAGAAGAGATCCGAACGGAAACGTCAGCAGAAGGAAGAATTGCGTCAGCTGAACGCGGCGCTCGAAACGGAGCACCAACCCACCACGTCGTCTACAAGTAGTGTAGCAGTGTCGGAGTCGTCGTTTGGTACCTCGGACGTGATGGAAGCCATCCGGAAGGCCCAAGAAGAAGCTATGCGCATGTTACCAACAGAACCAGGTCTTGTACGTGGTGACACTGCTTCTACCTCATCAAAGATACACAAACACAAACATAAGAAAGAGCACAAGCATAAAAAGCGAGAAGGCGAGGACGATTCCAAAGAGAAGGCATCGAAGAAGAGCAATCGGAAGTCTGGGTCGAGCTCACGATCTAAGAAACGTCGTCCACATGTGGAGGACGACATCATGTAAAGCGGATCAGCTGGATGTCAAAACGTCGGGACTAATACGACCAGCTGATCAGTTTGCGGTCCCAAAGAATATAGAACAAGGTTTCCCGTGCCGACTTATCCGACCAGCTCATTGGGGAATGCTGCTAGTCAGCTGCATGATATATTTAATCTGCGATCCAGAGGTAATCTATCCCCGACACTGAGCTGGTGAATTGTGTGCGGATGACCAACGGAAAATGAGCTGCTGACAGCCAATAGGTTGCTGAACGTGTTTACAGGCGTGCCTTAGAGGTGGCAGATCTCGCCAGTTGCGAAACGCTTATCGCTGCTCAGCGTGTGGTGAACAAGCTAAGCAGACATCTCGATCGCATGGCGCTCGTTTAATTACAGCGTTCTCTAACGTTTTTCTGGATTGGTCAGAGGAATGACCGTTGGAATCGATACTCAGGCCAAGTTAGACATCACAACGCATGAAACGATCAATTGAGTTCTGTCCGTAGACCTCCATCACTTTCAGTTTTGCCGCCAACTTCCATCTCGTCGGTCAACTCTCCCCCGAAACATGCACATGTTGTTCCAGAGCGAGACGACCTATCGGGTACGGCGCTCGTGGATGCCGCGCGACGGAGGTAACACAGATTCTACAACAGCGCTGACGATGAGACCCCATTGTGGAGCTCTGTTGTTTGAACCTCGACGATCTCGTGCTCGACGAAAGTCGCGCAATTGCAATACAATCAAAAAGGGTGAGGCAAAACGTCGGACGCAGAAATTAATAAAGAACGAGTCACCGGAGATTGATCATCACAGCGAAAATGAAAAAGACAACCAAGAGAAACAGGGCCATGAAGAGACTATGGCGGAGCTTCGGGACGATGTAATAGTCATACAGGTGGAGATTGAGACGCTCCAGCGGCGACGATTAGTACTAGACTCAGCCATGGTTAATGCGCGTGTCAACGCGGCAGCGCATGCCATTGATCTCATTAAGGGCTTCTACGTGCACTTTTCCAACGGCTTTGACCCGATGAATCGCCCCGAGCAGTCGAGACAGGCAGAAACATTCCTTCGAGGGATTATGAGGGAGGACGCTATTTGTACTGAATTCCAGGGCGTCGACATGTTCTTGAACCAGTACAAAGTCTCTACCGAGGGACATACCTCCATACGCGTGTTTGTCCACGACATCGTAGTCATCAATGAAGAATTATCGAGAGGTGATGCAATTCAAGTGCTCGCTAAGGCTACTGCGCGCCTCCGTATTAACCGCACAACCTTGGAGAAGTTCTTCCCGAGAATCATTGATGATGAAGAGCTGGTGCAGCAGTTAATTGGTAAAGAGTACGCTATCCAGTATGATAAGGTGTTCCATTTCAAGCTCGGTCGAGTGTTTCAGCACGAATCTCGGATAGATTTCTGCAACAGCATGCTGGAGATGGCACAGAATCCCTTCGTCGCCATGAAGCTTCTGAACGCTTCCTTAATGACCAAGCACGGACACTTTAAGGTGGATAGCAATGTCGAGGAGGACATGAACCAGCTCGAGAATACCGTGCTGTAGGCACACAAGCAAGAATAAATTCAGTCGTATAAATTTAATAAGGTGTCTACTATTGGTATAAAGCTTAACTTGTCGGTACGGTGTTTACAAGATGAAGCTCCTGGACAGGTCGATGGACTGGCAAATGGATACTGTTAATACAAGTTAGGCAAAGACAGACTTTATCATGCAACCTCTCGCGTAGGTTTGTCAGTGATCTTATCGGTACGGACAATTCATCAGAATGCACGAGTTCGCTTAAAGACTTATGAATTTACAGCAACAAAACTTAAAGAATGGCACTCACAGCATTTCCCAGGCCTACCAACTTAGCCATCACACTGACACCGTAGCACAGAGAGCGCATCTGCACCATTGCATTCGCATACGTTATTACCGGTCTTATCGAACCGAAGGACTGCTTCCGCATGGTTGATAAGACCTTCGTGTTTTCAGGTGGACGCCTCCCAGTCGCGAATTCTTGGCGCCTTGAATCGTCGTGGCGACTAGAGACTACAACACCGATGTACATGCGACGCACACCTTCACGCTTCTGTTCACAATTGTCCTAGTAGCTGTGTTTCTGTCGTTGATGGCTTGCGTCAAAAAGAGTTATGACTCATAACGTATGAGTGAGTTTTCATTCGCTTAATACTGGAATGAGGTGAATGTTTTCATTTGTGACGAGGTGATGCCAAGTGAGATTTTGGACAATGCTAAACGTGATGATAGAGCAGTGTCTATATTACCTTATCTAACAAATCCCCTAAACATGTTATTATCTGCTGCAGATGTCTTAAAGTGAATGGTATTCCATTAGCTAAACCAAACGTACCAACGCCTTACCAACAAAAGTGCAACAACTATAAAACGTGCGGTAACACGCTGGCAAGCGTGTTGGCAAAAATGCCTATTCTAAACCAAGAAAATATACCTGCGACTGTTATTGGGGATCCTGGAGTTATCTCGAGTTAAACATATTGCAATTTCCCTAGCTACAGCTATTGTTGTCACCATTGAGCTGTACATGGACTCACAGGCTTACGAACAAGGTATACCCAAGTAAGCATGAGCGACAAAAATAGAGTCAATCCCACAAAGGCGAGAAAGTGACGTGAATACTATTCTACGTCAGATACAACTTAAATAACTTGAGCTCACGAGTGGTGTGCCACAGATTCCGAGACCAGGCATCTCGCCACTGCCACGGGCGAAGACAATGTGAACATCGGAGCACTCAGCGACGACGTTGACTGAGTTTGTTAACATAAGCAGAATCGCCCCGAGGACTACAGAACAGGATGCAGAGAACTTCATTGTACGGACGCGCTGGAAGTTTAATCGATAGATGACTTGCTCAGGAACAGGGAAATTGCTGAATGAAAGAGGTTTAGTGTTCTTTGCTTAACGACGGACAGCAAAAGTGGAAACAAAGACGCCTTATATGTTTAGTTGACAGAATCCCACCTGTCGACACCATAAAGCAGTCATGTCTGCATCTGCAGGCCCCAGACGGTGACACTCCACGAGTATGTTGACCGCAATCTACACTAAATTTGCGATCTTAAAAAACCTGCTGTTGGATATATTCTTCACAGTGAGGAAACAAGTACTGCACTTACGTCTCCTTTTACAGACGGAGGCAGAGGCCGCAAACACTACAATGTAGAAGCCAGTTACCGATGGCCCTGAACCGACATGCCCTTAGTTTACGCTTTGGATGACCATGACCACCCGTACGATTCGTTTGGGTAATTGGGGGTAGTAGACTACCTGCAATTAGTACTAAAGACTACCTAGTCTATAAACGATGTACGAAGACTATATGCTTAGTTTTCTTCAGTATTCATCATCATTTGACCGATCAAGGTATGGTGTTTAGCACCAAACGGCTCGACACATCCAGCATGTTAGTATTGGTGGCTGAACACAGTGACAAGACGACAGAACTACCAATGGTTCTGCTAATACAGGACAGGAAGGCTTATTACCCGTGGCTAACCCATTTTCAAATCGGTGAGAGTTTTCGGTTGACCGAGTGACCAAGTGACCAAGTGACCGAATGACCGTACCGGAGTTACCCGATCGGTTACAGATGACCGTTTGCGACCTCTGGGCAAACGTGTAGAATTTCTGACCGCAATCAACATTTGCTATACAATCTTATCGGGCTGCTGTTGGCCAGCATCGGAATTTAGCTGAAGAGAGCCAAACAAACAGACCATACCGTTTCAGAGAAAATATCAACAACCTGCGCATCTCGTACGAAGTACTGCACTACACAACTCCAAAAACTATATCCTTTTACTTCGTTTTCGTCACGGTAAATCAGGCACGGTAAATTGGACACTCTGACGAGGACGATTCGGTAGGTTCTACGTACGTTCTTATTAGTGCACAGCCAAGCTAAGTATGTTTAGCCATGTCGTAAGTCTGCACAGACGCCTCAACATTAGTGTAAAATATAGTGTTATCGTAAATCGTCCAAAGTTTCGCCTTTGAAACATCAAGCGAAATAAACGCTTCAACGAAATACGGTGTTGCATGTGATCGAACAAACATACAGGTTTCTCTATTTCATTTCACTACAACTCCCTCGATTTTATCATGGACAACAAACCATCTAGCGCACTTCATCCGCGCAGTTTACACATAAGTGATGGTGCTAGGAGAGTACTTGCAGAGATTGCCGTTGGGACCGGCACCGGCCTCGTCCGGCTCGCCGCCCGACGTAGTGCCATCCGACCACGAGCAGACGTTGATCTTTTTGCCCTTGATCTTGATGTTCTCGAGTGTGGCCTGGTCACCCCAGTTCTCGTTCACAGTCACGATACTCACGCGTCCGTCAACAGCGTACACGTTCTTGACGTTGACCTTGAGACCCTTGTAACCGCACGTGCCACACGAGCGGTAGAGTTTGCCAAAGTCCTCGACGTAGAAACCCTCGATGGAGACGGTGCCGTAGCCGTTGTGCTGAATGACCTTGTCCTGGGCCGAGCGCGCACCGCCACCGATCACCTTGGTCACACTGCCGGACGAGCCGCCCTTGATGCTCAGCGCGTCCTCGCACACATCGTCCCACCAAACGTTCTGGATCGTGCATCCGCTCTGCTCGCAGTGCACGCCCTCCATTTGGTCCTGTCCGATGATTGCGTTCTTGAGTGTGCCACCGGGCTCAACGCGGAACACGGCGGTCTGCCACCCGCTCTCGCGCTGGCCGGCGCACTTGACGTTCGAGCGCTGGAACGTCTTCATCTTACCGTCAAACACCTCACCAGACTTGACGACGTAGGGCTCGTCGAAGAATTCGTCACCCTGGCTGGTGGGTCACTTGCCATCGGGCATTGCCGCCGCTTCCGAGCGCATCGAAGCACTGGAAGCGATGGCAGTCGTCGCGGCAAGCACAACCGTGACGAAGGAGAAAGCGTTCACCATGGCGGACGGTTAGATGGATTGGTGGTGCCGGTGGTTTGCTGTGAAGAGCGCAAATTGATTAATGAGTGCTAGACTTTCGCGGTGTGGTGTTGGCTGCACTCCTCACGTAACGGGTTAACATAGCGACTTGCCATCCACGTCAAGTCAGGCAGAGTCACCATCGCAAATCCTGTCGTTGAGATCGATGTCGTCGAGTAGGCTCCGTATTACCACATGCTGGTACTCGTACGATTACTTTGGGGGCGGATAAATGGATCGGTAGGACGGAAACTTGATGACCACCGCTGCTCTGTAAGAGCTCGTGCACCAGCAGGGCCTGCTGTCCTTACAACGACTCGATCCGTTGCGGAGACTCGCGTCGTCAATTTAATCGGAAACATAGGAAATCTACATGTATGAATATCAAGCGATGTGGTTAACCCCCCAGCCATAAGCTTAGCAGTCTTCTACGACAACACCTTGCGAATCGGTACACGATGTCTTGCTCGCATTGTATGTTGATGCAAGGTTCTACCTGACTTGGCGGACGTGCCGCGCTGATGTGCACGCTGCACTCTGCACCAGGTGGCGACTACAGCAACGCCACAAGTTCGCGGACACAAACAGTGTCGTCAAGCAACAAAAGAACGGACGGTGGAATGTCGGAGTGGAATATCGCTCGATCGCCCCGATGACTGGTACGCCTCCACAAATACTTGCTTTTATTCTTTGGTACGCTGGTGTACGACGCAATCGAAAACCGAAGGAACAGCCGGAGGAGTGGATTAGCGTGAGCTGCGCTGGGTTGGCCGCGATCACATCGGTATCCAGACCAAGCGATAGACATGAGCGATGCTGGGACGAGCGAAGGGCTGCATGAATATCTCGGCCAAGTGTATATGCCGAACTTGAGTTGTAAGCACGGTTGAGTCAGCACTACAGCGTCCGTCATTGTAGAAGATCACTCGACGGTTCATCATTAAGTGTACGTTCAACAAAAGCGTAGCTCCCCAATGAATATTGTATGGAATTTTGTTGATTCCAGTCCATTACATTGCAGTCGGGAGATTAATTTAATTTGGTGGTCGAGCGACTAACGTTGTCGTTGCAACGACGACGATGTGCGAGAGCCATCGATAATATGCACTAGCAAAACAGCGGGTCTTCGCGAAAGGGTCGACACCATCGAGTGCGATTTGAGCGGCGGACGGATTCCGTCCGGATGGAGCAAAGTTGCATTGTTTTGCTGGTCACGGAGGGGCCAGATGTTGATTTCAATGTGAGGTGAGCGGCTGTCGCGTTCGTATTAGTAAAATTGACGTTTTTTGGGAATGTACGATTTAAATCGCTGCTGCTGCTACATGTATGGCGTTCGAAGTTAGATATTGCACGGAAGTTTAGTTGTCTTCATTTAAACGGAAGCATTTACAGGACAGGATAGATAACAGGTATTGATGTCTGGCCCCTTCGTGACCAGCAAAACAATGCAACTTTG
>PCFV01000441.1:0-26341 GCA_002812785.1 Phytophthora litchii | reverse complement strand
GCGAAGCGTGCTAGAGCTAGTAAGAAGCGGAGCAACTACAAAATACACGAGAATAGGAAAATGCAAGCACTCTGAAATAAGACAACGAGGCATATAGCATACAACCTTACGTTTCATTTTTGACAGAGCAACTTCCTTGGGCACCAATACGTCACCTGCGTCAATATCAGCAGTTGCAAGTAATCACCTACTTGGTCTTCTTTTCTTCGCCAGCGTTAACCTGAATGGTAGCCACGGACTCCTGGAGCGCGGTGAATTCTTCCTTCGCAAAATCCAAGAACTGCTTAGCGTTGATACCAACGCACGGATCCACGAGCACATTAAGACCGAGATCATCGCCCATCGACAGGATGGCCACACCAAGATTCACATACGGCGGTGGGGGCACGAATCCATAAAAACCCGATACCTGACTCTTACACAAGCTCATTTCCACGACACTGGCGCGCACATTGGTGACAGCCACTGAAATACGACCAGTGGTGAAGTGCACAATCAACCGCATGATCGGAGCCGGTAGCATCGAAATAAGGTGACTCGACCAGTACACAAAATACTTCTCCAGCGAGTTTTTGGCCTCGTTCATAGCAGCCGTGACTTGATGCAGACGCTGAGCGGAGTCTTCTACACCGACGGGGAGGTCGATCACAAGCGACGAGAAGCGGTTGCTAGTGTGACGGATGACTTCTGTGGTGGAGCGCATGTCCACAGGGATGGCGCAGCGCACCTTGAGCGTCGGGGCAACAGATTCACCGACAGCCAACATGGTCTTGCGCATGGCACCAGCCACCACATTCAACATCACGTCATTCACGGTAGCACGAAAGTGTTTGCCCACCTCCTTAGTGGTCTTGACAGAGTAAAGCATGTTGTAGGACAGACGTTTGTGTTTGCCTCCAGGGCGTTTGAAGACCGTCTTGGGCTCCCGACGCGCCACCAGCGCGAACATGTGGCTAGAAATCACATACACTGACCAAATGCAAATATACAAGAAGATCAGAATATCCTTACAAACTTGGGACAGAGGTTTGCGGGGTTTCTTGGTCTGGGGGTTCTTCTTGGCTTGTAGTCGTTTCTCCAGCATAGCATCGAACAGTTCATTCTGATCACTGAGCTTAGCCATGGCAGTAGCAAGCGAAGCTCCGTCACCTAGACAATGGTGCACCTTCCATCCAACACTAGTGATGCCTGGATTGCCCTTGGGGTCATGGATCACGTGCATCTCCCAGAGCGGCTTGTCAAAGTCTAGCGGCGTGTTAACCAGCGCCGACTCAATGTACGACATGGTCGTTTCACCTTCCTCGACTGTGTGTTCCACCACATTATGAGTCACGTCGTAGTCCGGCACCTCCACGTATTTGTACACGCCAGTTTGGTAATCGCCTCTAACGACGCTTCGCCAACGCAGGAAGAAGGCGTCGTGCAGTAGCCGCGCACGCAGACGCTCCACATAGTCGTCCTTGGTCATGTGGCCCTCCACAGTTAGCACTGATACAGGGATCGACAGGTTCGTGGGCACCTCCGTCACGAGCGTGGACAGTCCGATGTTTGACAACTTGCGAGTGAGTTTACGCTCCGTCTTGGGCGCGCTCTGTCGCTGCTGCGAGACGGTGGATACTACACCCGACAGCGCCAGCACCAGCACCACAGCCATCAGTAGCATGGGCGCGTCGCTCATAGTGGGGCCGGTCATGGCTAACCGCGTCAGCAAGCTGTTCTCGTCCATCTTGATCTGCTGCCGGACTTTTCAAGAATGGCGTCAAGTGAGCCCAAATCGGACCAGGCTGGTGGTACACAACTCTGGATCCCTCAGAAAGGTCGGTGGTGACGCGCCGCTGGATTCGACCAATGGATCAAGAGAAATCGATTAAGTACGAGGGATGAAACGCGCGACATGTCACTGACATCATCTTCGGTGGCGTGAGCACAGCTGATGGACCCGACAGGTACGTGGATAATCATTGCTTGGGAAAACTGCCCATGGTGCCCTTTTGCTGCATGCTTCCGTTTGCAGGTTTGACACGGATGCTGTCACGACAGTGACTCAGCGGCGAGCTCCGACGGCTCTATGCGCGGCGAATTCAGCCGATGTGACAGTCGCAGTGAACATGACGCTGAGCAGTGAGCTAGTGGTAGCGGAGACTGGAGACTGGAGACTCTACTGGAGTCAACATCAGTGGGCTCGCATTCCTGTCTGGGGTGGACGGTACGAATCACCAAGCTGACGCGAGTTCAACAAATGAGAAGAGATCCAGGTTCGCAGGAAACTGTAGAATGTAACTGAATGGTGAATTGGTTTGCGCGAGGGCGGTGTGAATTGCTCGGAATCGCTGATCTGGAGAGCGCAACGTGTGCTTCGTCATCATTAGTGTGCTACCATCCCAGCGCAAGCTGCGAAGGTCTCTTTCACAGACTTGAGGCGTGCCTTTTCCGGCCTTTCTTGCCAAAGCCATTTGTTACTTTCGTCATTAAGATGAGTCGAGGCGGCGCGAGCAAATTCATTTCTAGTGCTAGATCGGTATCAATTCTTCTCCATACACGACTTGCTGTCTCCGTTGATCTTACGTATACTGTACGGTTGTTCCTAGAGCTAGCGCAGATCAAAGTCCTGGTAATGAATGAGGAAGGCGGGGTAATAATTCTTGTGCATGCTTCCATATTGAAGTAAATTGAAAAATGGTAACGTGAGTACTTCGTTGGTGTTGAAAGAAACTGTGCCATGGGCTTCAGTGGCATCACGCGCTAGTCACAGCGTTGGTCTTGATTGTCTCGTACACTAGAGACGCCCGGTTTTTCGCGCAAAGTTGTCTGGACTTTGAGAATCGCTCTAACGTTGGTGTCACCTCCGAGATGTCCACCATGTGCACCGTAGTACATACATTTCGGCAAACAATACGTTCCACGCCATCAGTGCAGATCTCGGGTTGTACAAGGGCCCTATGCATAAAAGAAAAAGAGAATCAATGTTTCGCGTTCTCAAAGCACAGACAATGACTGATAGATCACGATCACGTACCCGCCAATAGAGCCTCGCATGGCAGCCGTCTCCTTTCTTATCGGATTACTGTCGTCCACGTCCACATAATCCCACAACAAAATGCCACAATTCTCAGTCATGCGGTAGTAGAAGATATCCCGACATTCCACAGCTACTTGTTCTCCTGTGGAATCGCATTCGTACAAATTGCTAGACATGTTGTATCCGATGTTGAGGCGCGTCGGGGGCAGAGAGACATTTGTCAACGAGTAGGTCACAAGGGTATGGTTGGGCCATAGTGTTGCGCAGTTCAAAACGGCACTGCACATTGCCTCGAATGTTTTGCAGACATTTGCTGTTTCTAGTGCGTACACAGCAATCGAAGTCATCCCGAAACCTTCGCGTCCAAAGTCGACCTGGTGAGCGGTAATGTGTGGCGTTATGCATGGCTTGGTACGGCTTGTTTCGTCCATAATGATCTGCGTGGTCATATCGACTTTTGCGTTGGTGAACACTCTTTCCAAATTGCGTACACGGGAAAGTTGATCCTTCGACAAGTGCGTATGAGTGTGCAGGAAGCGACGAATATTCAATCCGGTGCTGGAAGGCGTCATCTCGGAGAACATCCTCCACACATTACGCACGAATCGATTTTGTAGAAATAATGCCTGTCGTAACTTCTCGTTCGTCTGCTCAGCCTGTTGCAGCTTGTGACGCTGTGCGATAGCCTTCTCTTCCCAAACCGCGACAGAATTATTAGGTTGCATTCGCTTGCGTTCGAAGCGGAGGGTTTGCAATTGCTGTTCCAGGAACATCGCATCCCTCCTCAATTTAATCCTCTCATTCTAAGGACATCAACTTTGTCAAGAACCAACAACACTCATTAATTGATGTACTCACCTTTTTCCGGCAACGTGTTCGACGTCGTCTCGCCTTGCGTTCAACAAAGTCTTGTTCAAGTGACTGGTGAGAGTCTACAACCTCACATGAACCGAAAGTCGAAGCTGGTGGTATGGAGTCTTTCACCAGCCTATCTGCTATCGATGGTATATCTCTTGACTCCTCTCGCGGTGTCAAAACTGTTTCTAGACTCGAATCATTCGACTGAGGCAACAGATCCGACATAAAATTCATGTTGAGTTCGTCGCTTTTGCCATTTCCGATTCCAGGGACCTCCAACTCTGTTGATATCTCCAGTGAATCCTCCTGCAACAGAAAATCTATACACAAGGACCATTAGACCAAGTAAAGAGCAACTCACTGTCGCGCATTGAGACCTAGCAAAGCAGTTGATGACCATGTGCTCATCTTCTTCATTTTCTTCAAATTGAATGTGTTTTTTCCTCGTCTCTGATTGGTCTATTCAAAACCTCATAAATGGCATTTCTGTGTATCCACATAATATCCTCAATTACAAGCCCTTTTTCCTCAAATAGAAGCCCCTCGATCTTTCCCCCACTTTTGGCACTTTTTGACACGTGGAACCCATAGCGTCAAAGCGTCTAGTTCCTCAGATGCAGCCCAACTACCCGCCACATGGCTACGGAGGCCAAGCCCCACCTCAGCAGGCGCCACGCAGCGGCGGTGGATACGCGCAGCCCAATGTCGGTGCGTTTACCGCGTCTCTCTAACGTCTAACGTCCTTCATCTAAGTGCTAACACGTGGCCACTTCAGGATACGGCAATGCGCCACAGCAGCCCATGTCGCAGCCCAGTGGTAAGTTTTCACTTGTATTTACCACATTTTAACGTTTACTAACTGTTATGCTGTCTGTGATGTGGTTGGAAGCAGGGAATTTCCCTGGTCGCAGCTTCCCCGGTGTTCAGCAGCCTCAAGCGCCCCATTCAGGCTTAGGCGGTCGTCCTGGCTTCCCTGGTCAATCGCAGCAGATGCAGGCCCCAGGTTCTCAAGGTTCATTTCGTCCAGGACAACCTGGTCCTCCAACTCCAGGTTCCCAGGGATCATTTCGACCTGGTCAACAGCTTGGCCCACCAGCTCCAGGTTCTCAGGGATCATTTCGACCTGGCCAACAGCCTGGTCTACAAGGATCTTCAGGTCCACCGTCGAACGGTGGAAACAGCGGTGTACCGCAGATGAATAGGGGACCGCCTGGTGCGGCACCAGGACGCAGTGCTTACCCTGGTCAAGGCCCACCAGGACAAGGACTACCAGGTCAAGGTCCACCAGGACCGGGATCATACCAGAATGCGCCTCCTGCAGCAGGACCAGGGTCGTTCCAGTCGGGTGGACCTCCTGTACAAGGACCACCAAGACAGCAATTTCAGCAAGGACCTTCAGGCCCAGGACAACAGTTTAACAACCAGCCGCCTCCACAGTTCAGCGGCCAGCAAGGACTACCGCCTCCGCAGTTTAATGGACAACCACAGGGCCCGCCACCTCCACAGGGAGGAGCTGCACCATATCTTCAGCCGAACCGTAACGCTGGACCATACCCTGGACCCCCTGGACCTGGAGCTGGTGCTGGTGCACCACCCTATGGAGCACCTGGAGCCCCGGGAGCATACGGCCAGCCACAGCAAGGAGGATATCCTCAACAACAGCAGCCACAGGCTTCTCAGGCGCCGAAGCAGCGAATTGACCCGACACAAATTCCTCGACCTATTGTCTCGGCGGAACGTGTGCAGTATGTTGCTCGAGGACACACGGTGACTATGCCACCAGCAGCGTCTAGCGACTATGTGTGTGTGGATGAAGGCTGCTGTAATCCGCGTTTCATTCGCCCGACCCTAAACCACGTCCCTGCGACCAAAGATTTGTTAAAGCAGTGTGGATTGCCGCTGGCTGCTGTCATCTGCCCTCTTGCTGATTTGCAAGAAGACGAGCTACCGATTCCACTTGTGGACTTTGGCCCTAGTGGCCCACTTCGATGCACACGTTGTGCTGCTTACGTAAACTCCTTTACCAAGTTTATCCAGGGTGGCCGCAAGTTTGTATGCAACATTTGCCAGCTACACAACGAGACTCCACGCGATTACTACTGCAGTGTGGACCAGTATGGCAAGCGCCGTGACATCCAAGAGCGCGCAGAGCTGTCACGGGGATCGGTGGAATACGTTGTGCCTGCAGCGTACACTATTCGTCCACCGCAAGAGCCCATTCTTGTATTTGTTCTCGACGTATCGCTCTTTTCGTTCCAGACGGGTCTCGCAATTAGTGCACTTCAGACAATTCAGTATCTACTCCCTTCAATGGCCCAGAACAAGCGCAAGAAGATCGGTATCGTGACTTTCGACACGGCCGTGCATTACTACCGTATGGACAACGGCTCCTCTTCTATTTCGATGAGTATCTGCCCTGACATTGATGATCCCGTGGCACCGCTCCCTCCTAGTAGCTGGCTGGTCTCAATGGACGACCCGGCCGCATCTGATAAAATCACCGAGCTGTCCGAAGTCATCACACGCTCGTTTGAAAACACTACAAAGAACCAGGCCGTGTCGGGTGCCGCACTCTGGAGCGTGGCAGATGCACTGTCTGTTTCGGGAGGGCGGGTCGTGCTGCTTCACGCTGGTGCTCCTCGCGTGGGCATTGGTAGAGTAAAACGCGAAGAAGTGAGCGGTGCCTACGGCACCACGAAGGAGGTGGACTTGTACACCCCTGAGGACAACAACGCATACGACAACCTGGCTCGGCAATGCGCTGAGCATCACATTTCTCTTGATGTGTTCTCGGTTGCCAACACTTTTGCGTCTCTGGCTGATGTTGGTCGTGTATGCGAATTGACTGGTGGTCGTGTGCAATACATGCCTCAGTTTGAAAAAGAACAGTCAAGTAATCGCCATCATCTTACTAGTATGATCCAGCGGCTCGTGGATCGCGATTGTGGCTACGAGGCCGTGCTCAAGGTGCGCTGTAGCGCCGGACTCCGTGTGGAACACTCGTATGGCAACTTTTTCAACGCGCGCGGCGGCAACGCGTTTACGACCGATGAAATGGAATTTGCTGTGATCGACCAGGACCGTTCGATGTGCGTAACTTTTGCATACGACGAGCCACTAGCTGAGGGTACAGACGCATACATTCAAGCTGCATTGTTGTATACACGCAGTGACGGCTTGCGATGTGTGCGCGTGCACAACTTGGCACTGCAGGTGGAACCATTGCTGTCTAACGTTTTCCGCTTCGCCGACCTGGATGCGACCTGTTCTGTCTGGCAGCGCTCGGCTGCTCGTCAGTTCGTGGATAAACAGCTCATGCGTGCAACGCCTATGGCAGTCAAGGAATCGCTGGTTGACCAGTGTGTGACTGTGTTGTTCAACTACCGCAAGTACTGCGCTTCGTCTTCATCTTCAGGGCAACTCATTCTGCCGGAATCTCTCAAATTGCTGCCTTTATACACGTTGGCTACTCTTAAGAGTCGTGCACTAAGAGGAAACCTTGTGGGTAACCCTCCGCGTGGGTTTATTGATGTGCGTGCTGATGAGCGTGTGATGATGATGGGACTGCTTAACAGTCTGCCGGTCGAGTTCTGCGTATCGGCCGTCTATCCTAAACTGTACAGTGTACACGATCTGGCGGACGATTGTTGTACATTGGACGAAGATGGAAAATTTATTCTTCCGACGCAACTTCCACCAACTGCTGAAAAACTTGACGAGGAGGGCATTTTCCTGCTACACTCCGCTATGTGCTGCTACATTTACATTGGTCCCAAGGCCTCACCCGAATTGCTTCTTGAACTATTTGGTGTGGAACATGCTGACACAGCTGAGCAGACTCTAAACCTGTTCGAAACGCTTGATAGTGAACCGCCTGAGGGTGATGGCGATGGTATGAGTGCTCGCGAACGGCTGCGATCTCTTGTGGAGTACCTGAACTCAACTATCCCTATTTCTCAACCGCTAGAGATCTTGAGCAAAAACGACTGGCGCGCCAACCGCTTCATGAGCGCGCTTGTAGAGGACCGCACACGCAACGACGTATCCTATGTCGAGTTCCTGGTCCAGGTTCACAAGAAGATTCAGTACAAGTTCCACTAGATCTGCGAAGAAAGACTGCGCTGACTTGTAGGGTGAAGATGAAGAGCGATGTGATGCGATGCGATGGAAGCGTGACATCAAGAAGACATTAGTCCATGAAGGTTAACTTTCTTGCTCGTCATCAATACAGTGCGTTTTTGTCAGTCGCTGTTTATTTGTTCAATTAGTGGAACTACGAACGTACATCTAGGCCCCGGCTTCTGCGAGACGATTCCGTTGTCGTAGACAATTGAAACCATTAGACTTCTTAAATCCATGGCGTCCACCCCTCATACATGACACACAGGTTGTCTGTTTTCGTAGCCTCGTCAATAAGCCACGACGTCTGTTGCTCAACAGTCAGTACTGGGGGAGCGTCAGCCATTTCCGTCACTGTGCCAGACAACTTTTCCTCAATTCGCTTAAGCACTTGTAGGCCGTACTGACTTCTCTCCTCTACACTTCGAGGAGTACTAGAGGCGACAACATGAGAGCTGTTTCCGCTGTCGTTGCTTTCATCCATTACAGCACTGTTTCCCGACTCTAAAACAAGAGGGACGGTAGAATCCTCTGCGACGTGTTCACCTTCAATATCATCGTCTGGAAGTGAGGTGCATCCATCCACTATGCGCCTCTCGTCTTGTGTACTTGACAACCGATCAGCCATGTCAGTTGCTTCGAAAAACAGCTTCACACATCCTCGCACAAGATCTCGGCCTACTACTAGAAGAGATGTCGACAAGTCTTCAGATTTATCAATCTTTGAAGTGTCCGGAGAACTAGGCTGCGGCTCATTCTTCACTACGCGAAGTGCCTCCACCAGGTCAAGAAGTAGTTGAAGTAGCAAAAATGCTAGTGAAGACTCCTTAGTGTTCATACCCACACAATCATTTTTGCCACTGCCAATCAACAGTTTGTCAACTTGAACATCGAAATCGCGCAATATTTGATCGAGTTGAGAGACTGTTCCACGAAGAGATGTGCTCAATTCTCCGTGTTTTTCGAGTACCCCCTCCAGCACCTGCAGGTGATTCACCGATCGAATGCTACGAAGTAGAATCTTTACAAGTCGATCGTTTTCCATAAAGCAGAAACTCGGAGCCGCGCTCGAAGTAGGGCGTTTCGGAGACGGTGAATCGGACTGCACAGTGTGTGCTTGACTTTGACGTCGCAAGCCCTCCGATCCCATAATTGAAGGAGGCGCCTGATGCTGCTTTGATGGCGTTCTGATCTTGTCAAAGAGCTTAAACAAGCTACGCAGTTCTTTTATGTTCTTACTCAGCAAACGCACAATCTCCAGTACCATGTCCTTGTTGTCAAGCCAGAGAGTGTGAAACTCATTCTCTGCAACGCGTTTTCTCTCA
The DNA here is from genome assembly GCA_002812785.1 of Phytophthora litchii. NCBI lineage: Eukaryota > Oomycota > Peronosporomycetes > Peronosporales > Peronosporaceae > Phytophthora > Phytophthora litchii. Next base: position 17,020 of record PCFV01000441.1, on the reverse strand, counting down.
GCAAGAGCACCACACGCTTCCTGCTTGCCCTTCAGCTCATCTTGGAGTTCATGTACTCGGACAGCCATTTCATTCAACATCGCTTTCGACGATTGAATCTCCAACGTTGCTTCCGACGCTGTTTGAAGAAAGTTTTTGCCGGTAATATCCACTTCGAGCTCGATTTTCTCTGCTTTAGTCATGGACTCACCGCTCGATGTCTCGATGACACTAATACCCTGTACTAGATCTGCCAGAGTGTGTCCGTATCCGAAGAGACCGGCCACTTTGCCGTAACAGCTCTGGATCAAAGTATGCAAGTTCTCATTGACAGAGTGTGGATCAGCGCAATCATCGTCGAAGCTTGAAGAAAGATAATCCATCTGCTGCGCCAGCTCCAACACACTTGCTTCAACAGCAAGTTGATCTGTGAGCAGCGCATTAAGATGGGGTACTTGAGACGATAAGAACGTGAGCAGCTGAATCCGAGAAAGACTGGCGGCTTCACCCTCTGTAGGCGTCTCCACCAACCAAGCGGCATAACGAAGACGTCGTTCGTGCCGAATTCGAAGCGAGGAAATTCTTTGAACCCAGGAATTCCATTGGGTTGCACCCCATTGGTGACTCCACCATGTTTCACAAACAGTCATCAGTTCCGCAACTGACCTACTGACCTCACTTATGTGTGGCTCTGAAGTCCCATTCGGCTGATTCATTACCGTAGAAGGCAATATGTCGGGAATCTTGGAACTGAAAAAGGTGTTCCATCGCTTACTTAGAGTGTTTGCCCCAACATCGTCAATTTGATCATGAGCGACTGCGAACACATCAAACTCCCACTCGGATGAAATAATGCTGGAAAGCTGGTATCGCTGTAATTTTACCAAGCAGTTAGTAACGAAACCATCCATTTGAGCCGACCAAATCGTTCGTGCCGCTTCTACCATGTGATCTCCTTGATCCACTACTGTCATCGTAAACAGCTCGATAAAGTCGAAAATAAAGTGAATCCAGCAAGTGTTGGATGCTCTTTCGATGCGTTCAAGGTCATCGCTTGCCGAAACCACGATGCAGCGCAACTTGTCAACTTGGAAAGAAACTTTCTGAATGATAGCGAAGGTAGCTGCAAATACATGATAAACAGCAGGATATTCCGCAAACAACTTTTGTACAGTAGACTTCACACCATTTGCTACATCAGTAGACGGCATCAATATCGCACTCATCAAGTCTTGCATTCCATCCGGAGCGGCCAAAATCTCCTTGATACGCGCCAGTAGCTGTGTGCTATCAACTATTTGCCGTCCATGAAGATTGGATAAATACTCTTCCTGAAGTACAACAGCTAACCAGCCAACTGCTTGCAAAATATCGTTGAATCCATTCAGATTCTTACCAACATCTTCTCTTTGATCTCTCTCACGGACTGACGCCAGAAGATCACTCGCTCGAAGTCTCTTCATTGATCCCTTGGGGGTTGACACCAAGTCTAACAGCGTGGAGCACCCATGAAACACGGATACAATGACTCCAAACTTTGGCGGCGCCACCAGCGCAGGTGTGAACATGCCAGGTTTGTGTGTATCGACGTACGAGGCGTAACTCTCTTCGTTAACCCGTTCCATAACGTCAATAATCCAAGATGCTCTGACTAGTTTCAAAAGTCGTTGTCCTTGAGCATTAGACAAATTCATCGCCGAAAGAGCATTCCAAACGTCATCTAGCAACTTATCTGCTTGCGAGAAGTACGAGGTCTCCTCCACATCGTTGTTCTGAGAGTTAGAGTTTAGATGCCCTTCACCGATACGGCGCAATATCACGGTAGATTCAGTTATACTGTCCTCAGAAGGTGCTCTGCACGTCACAATAGCGTCAGTACTTCCTGTATTCTGCTTACCCTCCAGTCCACGTAAGCACTCAGTCGAGATACTCCACCATTTATAATACACATCTTTGCCAGCCAACTTGAGTTCACAGTCCAAATATGCATCCAATTCCTTGCGTTGGTGTCCGTAGTACGAAAGGTATGGGATCAAACTTGTTGCAAGCCTTTCAATCTCAATGCGCAGACGTACCACGTCCACATCAGCTACTCGGCATTTATTTTCCAAAGCAGCTAGAAGTTCTTTCTGCTGACTAGTAAACTGTGTTTGATCCAATACACTGCACAGGGTAGCATAAACCTTCTGGAAAGATGCAGTCTCAGCTGCCTTCGTAATAGCATTCAGTTGAGATTGAGGATCATCCACAGCGAACTTGATACTTTTCTGCCTCCACATTTCAATTTGTTGGTGTCTTGCTAAACATTCGTTGGCGAAAGAAGTCATTTTCATACCAATTTCATTTGCTAGTGCTGTAGCGGTCTTCTCATCCGCACGCTTGGTCTGTTCAGCACTCTGATGTTTGAATAATTCTGCTTCAACACACGCCACTTCCTTTAATAGTGTTTGTTCTTCACATTCAAGTGACAATAAGTGTTTCCGCTGTTCAAGCAATGTAATGAACGGAATCTCGTCTTCCTTGAGAACTCTGGAAATTGTATCGGCATACTGTTCGTACTGACGGCCAAAAAAAATCGTATCCAGTCTACGTTCTTCCGCTCGCGAAAGGAACAAAGAGAGGTTCACGTTCACTTCTAAACGAGTCTTTAGATCTCCTGACCGTTCTTGTCTTTTATCTTCGGCGATCCAGTCAATAAGTGGGCTATACACGAATGCTTCCAACAATGTCATTAACGCTTCGCGAATATCATCAGAGCGCACAACGCGTAACGTTGTTTCAAATGCTACACGAAAGCTCCCTTCAACTCCCGTAAATCCAAGCGCGTCTTGCAGCATGGGTGTCAGTCGGAACGGAACAATTTCAGGTACTTTCAGTCTCCGCCCTTTGTCAAAACATACATTATGATCAATGTGAACAATATCACCGCTATTGACGCACAGCAAAATATTGTCTAAATGGCGGTCTCCGAGGCCCACAATGTATCCCAACACAGACATTACCGCAATGGACTTGCTTAACCGCAGATTTTTTGTCCAGCTATCTCGTATGTCTTTACTTCGGAAAAGGATCTCATGTTGTAGTACATTGCGAGGGCGCTGGGCAACAAGTTCTTGATAAACCTGCTTTAGCACAGAAACTGGCCACTGCGAACGGTGATTCGGTGCCACATTTGCGATCCCATGTTGCTTCAGCTTTGCATAAAATTGGGCTGTTGGTGGTGGTGGCTGCTGCTGTGTTGTATGTGCTATAGCAACATGATCCTGTGGAGATCGTCCACTTGAATCATTTCGAGCGGTATATACTTGAAAGAGAGGGACAACATCTGGGACCATCTCGATTAATCCAGCGTTTCTAGAGATCGGTATGACACTGTAGCTTTGAGCTGACAAATCTCGAGCAGCTGCAGCACCATCAGCACGTAAAAAGTCGTTCGCCACTCTTAGAAACTGCATTATGCGCTCATCCAAACGCAAGTCTTCCCGAGCCTTTAGCAAGTACTTGTATGTCTCTCCATCTGACCCAATCATTGTTAACGACTTGGGCTTGGTTTTGGTTCGTAGCACGGTTACTGATGAATCAAGACGATGAATGGTTACAGGCTTCATTTCGCCTACAGCCGTCCCAGAAAATAGGCCGGGCATGTTGGTAAGAGCCAGCTGCCGAGCAGTTGAGGCCATTGCCGGTGATATTTCGTGAAGTGGCAACTGTTCTCTTCGACTCGTCACATTCATTAGTGCCTTTAACACGTCTGCAAAAGGTTGCCAGAGCTCTTGTGGATTCTTCATACCCGGTACGGGGAGTACTCGCAACTCGGAATTGCAACAATCGCGGAAGTTCTCCATCGCCTTCTCAATTAATCCTCCATAATCCTTCAGAAACTTCCGTTCGTGGGGGGATACTGCGTGTTGGTCACTGACACTTCCGCACGTTTCTTTCCACAGCCTCTCGATCGAGACATAAATTGGTTTCATAATAGCCACCAGTTTTCTATGGGCTAATTCGCTCTTTTCTTTAGCAGAGAGCGAAGCATTCTTCTCCACGCGAGTGGCTTCCTTTTCCAGAGTACTGCTCCGTCGAGATACATCCGCTGATAGCTTCACAAGTGTGTTAATCCAAGCTTCATCCCACAAGATAGAAATCCTACGAAGCTCAGAAATGAGTAGGCGCACTCCTTCAACTTGCCCAGATGACACATCATGCAGCTCCTGTAATATTGCAGCAAAGGTGTTGTCGGCGTTGCCTCGCTCCTGAAAAATTGCCGATACAGTTTGAGGTTCCATAGAGTCAACAACAGCAGGATACACAATCACGTGAGGGGAATGGTGTGCTAAGCGCTTAAGAATCAAGCAAACCAAAGATGAAACTGCAACAACTGGATGACGCGCTCGAGCAATCAACTGCGGAACAATATAGGACCACGGAGCCACTGGTCCGTTGGAGAACACATTTTCAAGTTCTGACACCACATCTTTTTCTGCTCCATATGCCGTTAGAAGACCAAGCAAACGAAGAACTACCACGATTATTTCCTGCCTTGAAGTACTCGGAAGTATTTCCAAGTACTTCCCGTAGCCACGGGCAGCCATTACGTGGAATCGGAGTACTTTGGAGCGGCATGTCTGTCGCAACTGAATTAAACGATCCACTGACTGGTTATTATGATCAGGGGACGCTCTATCCGTGCACAACTGATGAAATTCGTCCAGTCGCTCGCAGATGATCTCATCATTATTCAGGAAACGGCAAAATGCACGAACGGCATCATCACTGTCTGCCTCAGAAATACCTATTTCATTCAAAAGAGCATTCATCTCTGATTCCTCAGCAGGGTCTAAATGGATGTATCCATTCTGCTCCGTAATTCGTTTGATTTCCCGTTTTCCCCGATCGTAACACCAATGACTATATTGAACCCAAGCTTTCGCAGATTCTGGTGATACCGTAATAGCAGTGTGAAGACATCTGTAAGCAGATTCATCTGACAAATTAACATCACTTAGGTAGATCGCCTCGTCATTGACTATACTCGTCCCAGTTACCAACAGATCGTCTAGGAAGCGCGTCGTAGTTGGTGACGTCAATTCCGTGTTATCTGCTTTCGCAAATGATGTAGCGAGGTGCAAGAGTGATCGAACTGTTACACTTTCCAGTCCAGAACACTTCTCCTTTGATATGATAGATTTTAAGCTCGTCCCGCACTGCCCCACTAAGAGGCGGTGTCCTTCACTTTCCATCCCAATCGTCTCCAGTAATTTCGACTTCTCGTAAGTAATGGTCATAGATGATGAACGGTTCATCCCCTCAATAGTCGCTGCTTCTCTTAAAAGTTCTTCAGCAAACCCATAATTATGCTGCTTCCGAGCTAGTTTGGCAACACCAGTGAGGTGCAAGCAGTTTGCATCGGCACCCCCAGCTTTTCCACTCCAACCCATGCTCGGTGCACAGAATGGTTGAGCCCAAGTTGCTGAATCATAATACTCGGGACTTTTTCTCAATACATCAACAAGTGCATCGGTCTGACGATGTCCAGTTGATAACGGATACTTCTTCGATAATCTAAACAGTCGGAGGAGGGTCTCCTCAGCTTTCTTGCCAACTTTTTCACCGTTCCATGGAGATGACTTTAACGCCCACGGTACCAAAGTATTCCGAAGTTGATCAGCAACATTATTAGAAAATGATACATCACTTGACCCTCCAAGGTCTGTTTGATTAATGGCGTCCCATACATGAAGCGCCAATGTCGTTCGTTTCGAGAGATCGCCATTAAATTCACGTTCACATGCGGTATAATCCGTCGGCGCGTTTACCTCGGTCTCCAAAGTGTATATATTTCCAATCTCATCGCTCCACATATCACTACAACCAAGTATCGCCTGAATTCCTTCAATGGGGTGGTCATAATCCACGAGAAACTTCGCAAACTCAACGAACTGAGTAGCAAATTGCCGCAACTTGGTCCAGTCACGCAAAGCAGCATAGCACTTCGCACATTGTTTGATACATCCAAGTAGTGCTGGGGGGGAGATGCGCAGATACGTCATTGGAAATTCAAATATCTTTGCAGCACTCGCAAAATTAGTTTTGCTCTGCCATAGCACTGGTTCGAGCAAGGACTCGTACTCAGCAGCTGCATCGGCATATCGCATTTCAGCCTCACAACGCACCGCGCTCAGCCACCTGAAAAGGGGCATTTTGCTATGTTCTTCCGAAATATCCATATTTCCCTTGTTCAGTTGATACCACCTGCATAATGCAGAAGAAATAGATTCGCCCCATCTCTGAAATCCAGTTATGGCATCGGAATCTTTTGCGTCACAATGACATCTGCACAGCGAGTACAACGCGATATCCAAATCTTTTTCTGCCTGCCTCAACTCACTATTTATTTTTTCAGAGGCTCCACGGGATGTAATGGATATCATGGTTCTGTTGAGTTTGTTGTAGCAAGTCATCATCAAGGCATGACTGTGATACCGGCACAATTCAAAAGATGACCCTTTTCTCGACATTTCTACGAGAAATGGTCGTATTCGGTTAAGCCAATCGTCACACACACCTTTGTTCGTACGATAGAAAAGCACAGTCTTATACTCGTCACTCTCCGGGTTGCTTTGGTCCACGTCGGTTGTGTATATAGCCCGAGAAATACGCAGCTCTACCGCGCCAATAAACTCTAGCATCAGCCAATTTGATATCCAGTACGATGGCTTGCGAGACCACCCCGGTGCCTCACTATTTTGTGACGACCATCCAGTTATTTGTTGAGCCTCATCCGAATACTCCTGCAATAGTTGTTCAATTCTTGCAAAACTTTGAGCTGGTCCCCCAAAATGAGTCCGAAGTCTGCTCTGAACGCACCATGCTGCTGCTTGGTGGATTGCCACTAATAGGATATCTGAATTACTGCGAGGCACATCCAACGTAGTGCGGCTAACAATACTTCCACAGATATGATTCCATTCGCTCTCGTCACATTCTCGGGATTGAAAATGACTCATAATATTTTCGAAATCTGCACCAACGAAAGACGGATGCAACGTCTGTGATATGTGACGTTGTTCATGCAGTTTGGCTTGACTCAAAAGTGCAAAACAAGCCACCTCACTCAATGAGCCCTGCATAATTCTTGTTTGTACAGATTGACTGGGATCTAGCACAAGATCTAGTAATACTTCAAACACTTCGCCAGCAAACTCAAGAGGTTCAGTCCTGAAATACAAAGTTTCCAATACTTGAATAGACTCCTCTCGAGCTTTCACACTCATGCAATGAGCTGTTTGAGTCACTTTCTTCAAAAGATTCTGATAAATTTCTGGTGGAATAAATCGGATGAGTGTTGTCTGAGATAATACAGCATCGATCACCTTCAGGGTTTCGACACTGAGTCGATGATCTGCAACCATCACACCGTCGCCAGGCAAAATTCTAATTGCGCATTCTAACATCCGAAGCAATACCCCGGTCAATGTCTCCACAACATTGATTCGATCAACTATCCACCGAGAAACAGTACTAATAAATGCGCATGCCATCTTCAACACGAGGCACAACTGCCGAGGGGTCAATTTGTGATGTCGGTAACTCTGTTTGTCCAGTTTTGCTGCAATCAACTCAAGTATCGCAATAGTGTCCATCGCGTCATCATGTGCAAAGTTTAGTTTTTCAGGATTCCGGGACACCAGAATAAAGCATGTTGCTACAAACACAAAATAACTGTTTCCCTTGTCACCATTTCGCCCATTTAAACGTTGAAGTACTCGCGCACCGAGTGCCTGGTAAAAGTTTCACCAACGAGTCAACATCAGCAAGAAATGGAAGTAAACTCACCGTCAACTAACGAACCTTCAAAGCACCAATTCCTCCAAGCCGCACTAGATACAGGCACAGTTGGGTAGTGTATGTAACTGCATTTGCACATTTCATGTGAAATAAACACTCCATGACCTTCAAATGCTTCAGCTGACCGCCTTTCTTGACAATTCGGGAAGGTATATCATCTTCAAGTACACCGATAGCAATGGTCCGTACAAGTGGCGAGTCGTTGATGCTGGAAAAGTTCACACTTGCTAGCTTACAAGCATTTTCCATGACTGTTGAGAGCTTGTCGACCTCACTATCGTGCAATCGTGATTGTACAGCACAATGGTAAAGTAAAAATCTTACTGCTGTAACCGAAAGAGGGGCAAAGCTGCGGAATCTGGAGTTGGATATCGATACCAGGTAATCTGAACAGTTTGTCATACAAAAGAGGCTATCAACACAGCACAAAAAAATGAGTTTTCGCCAAAACATAAAGTTCAATAATTTACTTACGAATACTCAGGTTGGGAGCAAGACGCAACGCGATGGAGCACTCTCTCGAACGGGCTTTCTGTGTCTTCATCCACAGAAAAAGCTGTATTGGGTACCACAACAACACTTGTAAGAAATTTATCACAAATAATGGCATAAGAACAATTTGCCTACCGAGGTCAGGAACGCATTGAGCTACCATCATAAAACAAACTAACAGCGCGCTAAGTCGATCATCGTCACCTTCCACATGATCACTCCATGAATTACACAAATTTACAATTTCCTTCATTGTCAACAAGTCAATTAGTCAGCTTGTGGAACCAACATTGCCACCACTGTACTTACATCTGCAAACGAATTTAGCAACTGGAGACTGAACACGCTGTTGTCAGCCCATAGTCGATCGAAATGATGCAACAGAGTTAAGATCTCCTGTCTTCAATTCACACGTCAATAACCACCGTCAATAAAATCAACTTCCACATACCTAAGTGGACTGTACGGCCCCGTACTCATCATCCATCCAATGAAAACGTCTGCAATATCCACAAAATGAGTCTGCAATTTCTTCAACACCATCATCTGCCACTGCGTTGCATCTGTCTGCATCAACAATGCCTGCAAATACTTCACCAATTGATCCACCAACGACACTTCCGCCGTATGATCCAACACTGTTCTCCACATTTGCAAGACTCTGGCAAAAACCCTGTCAAACTCTTTAAACTCCACGGACGTCTCGATCCACTCGTCACTCTCTCTTGGTACAGTCTTCTCCACTTGCAACAACAGAGCATAGCTCCACTGTACGAACCACGGCTCATTGCCGACCTGTGTGTTCCTGGCGATCCAGTCACTGAAACCTGTCGGGTTGTGGCTCGATAATGTCTGTAGCATGGTGGATACATTGGTCTGCAGCTCTTGACCTCCCTTCACAGGGGTGATCATCACTTCTGTGAGCATTGACAGGTACGGCTCGTACGACAACAAGAGACCAGGAGTAGGGGATAAGGATCGGAAGTACTCGTCTAGCTGCTGTGCCGCCTTAACACGTTGCTTAACGCCTACGACATCGGCTGAGAGCAACGATTGCAGCGCTACGAGCGGGTTGAACGGTGCGATGTCAAGTGGAGACACATCTGGGGCGTCGCTACTGCTCCGCATATTCGTAAGTCTGTCTGAAAGATGCGTCAAGGCTTCTCGTGCATCGTCGGGGGCACTGGAGTCCGGGCTTAAGGCTGGGACGGATAATGCGCAAATGGCGACCAATCGAATGTGGGGGAGAAGAAGATTTTCCACCAATCAGCGATGAATATTAGTTGAAGCCAACTTCAACTACAAGTATCATTATACGAGTCGAGGTAGAACTATCAGAAAGTAATAAGGTAATACATGATTTCACTTGAGGTGTTGGTACTGAATTTTCCTACCAGCTCACGCGATCGCCGCTATAGAATTCCGCCATTACCATTTCGCGGTAGCGCTCCAAGATCCAGGTTTCCGATTCCTCAGCTTCCATGGTCTCAATTTCTTCCACAAGACCTTGTTGAGCGATGTTGTGCAGAATCAACAAGACTTCGATCTGCGCACACCGCGTAGCGTTGTCCATTGCTCGTTCAGTGAAACCCTCCTTTCGGTTCTCAAACAACCATCGCAGCACGCGTAGGTGAATAGTGACATCCATTGCTAGGAGTCTGCATCCTTCGGACCGATTCTTGTGTAACCACTTGACGATATCTAATTCACCATAGGCAGCGGCGCCGTCCATCGCAGCAACCGTACAACCTTCTGTACGGTTCTCATGCAACCACTTGAGGATTTTAAAGTGGCCACCGCTAGCTGCGGTGTCCATTGCTAATGTTGTGCAGCCTTCACGTCTGTGCTCGTGTAACCACGTCACAACTTCTAGATGCCCGCCACTGGCAGCACCATCCATCGCCGCTTTGCTGCATCCTTCTGATCGATTAGCGTGCAGCCACTTGACCGTTTCCAGATGACCATTTCGAGCAGCAAGGTCCATTGCAGCCACTGTACAACTTCCGGAGCCGTTGTGATGAAGCCAGCGAACAACATCCAAATGTCCGTGAGCTGCTGCGCCATTCATTGCTGCTACAGTATATGTCGCTTTTACTACTGGCTCATTAGACAGCGTTTTAGTTACGAAGCGAGGTTGTCACGAATAACACAGTCCGGAAACTTTTGGGTGCGTCGCCTCTTATGTTCACGAGTGTCTTCGTTCTCTGTCCCCACTTCAAGCAAAAACTGAACGATCTCCAAATGACCGTTAATTGCTGCAACGTCAACTACACTGCAATGTGACTGAAGAATTTCGTCATCGTCACTTAAATCGTAACCATATTCATCGTTGATACTTCCATCGAACCAGTATAGATTGATAGTAGGATCAGCATGATACTCGCTATAGAGCCACTTCACAACATCAAGGAATCCTTTTTGTGCTGCGACCCCCATCGTCTTCCCCGATACTTTTTTAGCGTTATTCTCTAGCCCAAGGCGTTCCGATAAAGGAACGGATCTCTTTTCCAGTCTTTGAGTTTCTCTCGTTTCTTCTTCGTGATTCAATGGCATGTCGACGTGAGAGTGCAGGTATTTGGCAACTTCTAAGTGTCCATTGACGGCAGCAGCATGAATAGCCAAACTCGCCTCACCACCCAGACAAGTAAGATATGTCCAACGCGTTCTATCACCAAAGCTGTAATCAATTGGGTACTCTTCTGGGCCAACTTCAGTCCCGAGTTTGTCATCATTCCAGTCGCGGTCAATAATCCAGCTTACGACGTTCAAGTGACCTGCTTCAGCAGCTTTGATTAACGTCCCAGCGTCCCACCGAACGTATATTCCGCGATCTTGATACCACTGCAGTGGTTCCACGTGCCCATTAGCAGCAGCACCGAATAGAGATTCGTGTCCTTCAGGTTGCATGCCCACTCGATCCATCACCCAGTTGGCCAACTCCATGTTTCCAGTCATCAACGCCGAGTCAATAGCGTAACAACCATTTCTATCCTCGTTATCATACGTCTCATACATCCACTTGACGACGTCTGCATGTCCTGCCACCCCAGCATTGGTAGCATCAAGACCTCCCCACCGGACCCATCTTCCTCTTTCCCAATTTTCTCTTTCTTCGTCCCATTCTCCAGTCTCTTCCATGTCTTCTTCTTCTCCGTAAATTGTTGTGCCATTGGCTCGAAAGTATCGAAGAATCTCCAAAACTCCTGCAGACGCTGCCGCATAAATCACCTTCCTCCTCACACCATAATCTGGAAAATGTTCAAACAACCATCGAACGATCTCCACGTTCTTGACCTTAATTGCTGCCAGTAGACATAACGTGAACTGAAACTTGCCATACAATTTGTACGTCCGTAACAATCTCCGAACAGACCATAATCCCAGCCTGCAGGTTCCAGGTCGATGGTGCTGTTCCAGATGCGGTCGAGCAGCGCCACAGACCCGAATTTGCACGCCTTATTGAGAGGCACCTCGACGGATGAGTCTGCATACGTTGACACAGTGTTAATTACATGATTAATGCTGTCGAACGCAGGCTTGGAGCGGAACACGAGCGCCACCGCTAGCAGCGGAGCTGGTACAGCCATCGAATGTGGCTGAAACAATACGTTAACCCTATTAAAGGGTTAAATGCTCTGAAAGGGTTAATGTCGTTCGGAGAGAGAATGAGGACGCATGCGTGTTAAACGAATACTTTAAGGAATAAAGAGCTCACTTTGAAAAACAACAACTACAGCCCAAGTCACATTCCTTCTCTGCATCAATACCATTGAAAAGCGAAACACAAATGTCATCGTCAACAGGATAGGAGATTTAGATATCATTAAAGCTAACAATATGGGGTGTTACGTAGTTTCTGGAGATCGTGAATCATGTCCAGCGATTGTAAATGACCTTAATTCTTTCTGTATCAACCTACAACCTGCACTTCAATCACTTCAACTTGCAAAATCAAATTTTGGCGGGAACGCATTTGTGTGGTCTGCATACTAATCCTATATTATAACTAGGATGCGCAAGTGGAAGGCCAATAGCTACGTCCTAAGCGTTTGCGTCCTAGTGTCCGAGTATGTGCGACAGCAGCAGCAGGACGCCAAGCAGAGCAGCGCCGGAGAGGACTCAGTGGCGTCGTTGGTGGACGCGCCTCACGCGCAGACGCCTCCGCCAACCATCAGCAGGACGTCACTCAACGCTCTGGCGCGCTTCCTGAGCCTAGAAATCCAACACCCCATGATTACGAATCATAGTTCCAGTAGGACAGGATTCACGACCCTCAAGAATTTATTGCGTCGCTTGGAGATAAGTCTAGACAGTGAACGAGATTTCGAGTTGCTGTCGTGGCAGCTCGTGAGTATCTTGACCCAGATCGAGAGTCCTGATGCTGTGTGGAACGTCGTGGAGCAGATTTCCGAGTGTGTTGCACCGCTGAAGAGCTCAAGGGAAGACGATGACGAGATGGACGTGGACTCCGCCAGCTCTACGCTCGTCCGTACCAGTTTATTGGGCGTCTTTGTGCGCAGCTTCTTGTTGGCGGTAAACCAGTTGATGTTTGACGGTCTTTCGAGACTTTTCGACGACGTGCAGCAGTATCTAGAGCAGTTTAAAGAAGATGTGGAGAAGGAGAAGACAGTTGAGAAAAAGGAGGAGAAAGAAAGCAGCTTGGAGCTCGTGGGGTCGCCGGCGTCGCAGCATTTGTGGAATGAGGGCAACGTGGAGGACGACGAGCTGCTGCTGTCGCCGATTCAATCGGGAAGTGTGACACCATCGCACAATATACGCCAAAGCAATTTCATGACTCCAGCGACTACAAATCTTGATCCACAGGTTTTAACAGAGAAGTTGCTGACACCGGAAGCTGCTGTTCGAGAAGTGAATGATCCGGCGGTATGGTCAAATGACCAGTTGAATTACATTTTGAGCGACATGGTCCGCGAGATGGAAGGAGGGCGAAGTAATCTGCAGCGTGGTTTGCAGCAAGCGGAGGGTCAGTCGACAGAAGATCAATTACGACTGCTTCGCAAGAAGATGGACGCGTCGAACCCCAACGTGCTTTTCGTGCGGTACCTGTCGTCTCTGCATGACCGCGACTATCAGGGTGCACTGGATAGCTTGCACCAGTACCACGACGTACTTTCACCTCGTCAATATTCTCGCGTGGGTCGGAATGGTAGTCGTGACGACACTAGCTCCGCACCAGGGTCAACAGGGACTGCTGGGTTGCATTTCCGAGGAAGTGGCACTCAATATGCCGCTTTGAATCTGGCAGGACTACAAATACAATTTGACCACTACAGTGCTGCACAGGAAAGCACCCAGGAGGCGATCCGAGTAGCACAGCACCACGGAGATCACATCTGCGTGGCATTCGCCCTAGCGTGGCTCATTCGCATCAACCAGAAGATTGGGAAAAGTAAGGATGCTGTTATGCAGCTGGTTAGGAGCTGCCTAGATCGTGCTCGGGAGTTGGGTCTTCCTTCGTTGCAGGTATTGGCGACATTAACCGAGGTCGAGAATGACTTGTTGCGTGGCAGTACGACGCGACCGGAAACGGCGTCACAGTTTGTCCCGCACATGATTACTGCACACACACCAGCACCTCGTCCACTACACATTTGGTCACGTCTTCATGAAACAATGCAATCCATCATTTCGATAGCAACTCCTGCCGCGAGCTTATCAAATAATGGTACACGGACAATGATTGCGCTACAAGGTCAAGTGGGCGTAGGCTCCGGGGTTGATTCTTCCAACCGATCTGTTGGAACTGGGATGGAATGGATAAAGTCTACAGAGGCAATTCTTGATACGGTCTGGGAACTGAGCGGGAAAGCCACGATCTCAGCAGCAATGGGGTGGAGCCTGTTTGGGCAACGCTCGCTTGAGCAAGTTTTCAGTCGTATACATCTCTTGTGCTACGAAGATTCGGCAAGTACAGGAGAAATTGCTCTAACTGTGAGTCAGATGGCGATGGCCAACCTCGCTCAGGCGAAAGCAGGAACACTTGTGTATGAACGGGGACTTAGCTTCCTAGTTGATGTTATTGCTGATGACGACGCTAAGCGGCGCCACTTGCTGAACGATGTGCTGTATCAAAGAACATTGCACCGCCTCTTTTTCTTGTGGGCTCTCCGAAGAGGGGAGGTTGCACGCGCTGAAGTCCATCTAAATGCGATACTCGCGTTATCTCCTGAAGGAAAAGACTTTCCTGCTTATCTCGAGGCACTCATGCTGAAAGCAAGCTTATGGACTGCCGCTGGTGATATTACTCGGAGCCTTGAGTTGCTTGAAAGCTTAGAAGCTACGTGCAATGAACACGGTTTTGCATATTTACATGCTCAAGTGCTCATTGCAATCAGCCGAGACCGTTTTCAGGCGTCTTCACCGCATTCACCGTTTGCCTCGCTGAATGCGCTGCTGAAAAGCGTGGAGATCTGTAAAAGTCATCACTACGATCTCCTTTTGGCGGAGGTTCATGTGGTCATGGCTGAAATTTACATCGCAATGGGCAAACTTCAAGATGCGCACTCACTAGTCAACGATCAGATGCCTCTGGTGATGGAGCACGGCAGCATTAATCTGCGTGGAGAGTGTTTGTTTGTGCTAGCGAAGACAATGCTGGCAAGCATAAAGAAATCCAAAGAAGGTATGAAGGAGCCGGTCCTTGCAGTCAGCAAGACAATTGAACTGCTCAACGCAAGTGAAGAAAAGAAGGTATGAAGGAGCCGGTCCTTGCAATCAGCAAGACAATTAAGCTGCTCAACGCAAGTGAAGAATTGTTCTCGCTGGTGCAAAATATGCGGCGGCTAAAGGAGATCAGCTATGTGCAAGCCTTAGTTTACAATCATGCAGCATCTCAAGCAAAAAGGTGCGGCAGCGAGTCTACTTCGTTCTGCACAAGTCGAGAGAAAGCGGCAACAACATTTCTTAAACGAAGCTCACAGCTAAAGCGGGCTGCCTTCCTCACCGTGGAGCCATTTTTCGACTTGGAAATTCCTGAAAGCATTCGTCGAGTGATCGCCCATCGTTCGAGTGAGATCTAAGGCGTATGTATATCGAGCACTGAAGTCTAGTCATGCAGTAGCTCATATGCCTGGCGTGCATATTTAATCAGAGTGCCCTCCAGTGAGGCCAAATCATTACCCAATCCACCAACACTTCTCATTTGCACATGTGCGTTCATCTCGAATCGCTTGACCCCAAAGCATGAGGTTTCATTGAAGACCCTCTCACCGTTGAATGACAAGATTTTGGGGAGTAGAGCATTGTCTTCTGCATCTGCAGGTAGTTCTTGTAGTATGCGCCAAACTTGTCGGTCAACGTCTCGACCGCTCAATTTGATGGTGTTGCGGTGCCAGAAGAGCATGTCCTCGCCGTTTAGGTCGTACTGCACCATTGTCACTCCACAATAGCGCTGGCGATTGTGGTTTATGATACCAAGTGTTCCAGGCACGCGGTGGTCATTGTAGTAGAACTTCTTCTTCATCTGCAGCCATGCTAAGCGGAAAAGATCCTTGTCACCCCACACGAGCTTTAATTTCGAGAACAGGTTGGGCGAGTGCGTCGCGTAATACAACAATTGCTCAAGCATCGGCCTGCTCAAAGCTCGATTCACTAGCACCTGACCGCTCTCCTGCTCCAGCATGTCCACATATTCAAGTCCCAACAACTCCCACACCAAGCTCTGCGCATGAAGGTTGAAAATCGAGTTTCCAGGATGCCAGAAGTCGGGCCAAAACACTGCACCATAGCGCTTCATCGCCGAAGAAGAGAACAGTGGTGTTGGATCTCGCACAGCGAAGTTGTCAGCGTCCAGCAGTAAGACGCTTGTGAACTGCGAGTAGTAGAGAGCGTGTACTTTCACGTTAAAGCCGTGAATCCGCTCGTCAAAAATCTGCCGCAAGTGTACAGGTCCAAACTTGTCAGTCAGCAGCAACAACACCGGGTTGTTCGGTGTAAGTTCATCGTGGCGAAACCAGAGCTCAACAGGCAAAGTACATCCAGCATCCCGCAGACGATGAATACTGGCGAACGCACTTGGTAGCACGCTATCGTAGACAGCCATAACGATTCCTTGCGTGTTAGAAAGACTGAGTGCCATCGGTGGATCGTGGCGATACGCTGCTGCATGGAACCGGAACGATGAAAAGGATTTTGCCAGCTCGCACGTGAACCGAGCATCATCTTTCAAGGAAAGACTGGTTGTTTGCATCACACGAAACACTTCACCGGACGTCGTATTCAACACCTCGCAGTACCCGGCGTCACCTGCTCGAATGCGTTGCCAACACTCTCTCCGTGATCCCAATTCATCACCTTCGTCATCTGTCTCCACCCAACCAAGACACTTAAAGTCATACTGCTTCCACGGTTGGCTAGGATATCCATTGTCCTCGTCCTCCGCATCATCAATTCCTCGAAAAGCTTCATCACCGAAAGACATGACATTGTCCTGCATCTCGACCCATTTGATCCAAACGATAATGGAAGAGAAACAGTAGATCACCAAGAACACGATCGACACCAGAGCCACCTGACTTAACAATCGCTTGCTCAACGGAGACATCCTAACAATGCGCGAGTTGTAGACATCACTTTCAAGTTGGTGCATCCATCAATCCGAAATCGCGCAATGGTTTCCAAGAAATACAGCGGTCGTTGCAACTTTAGCCGACGCTTGATCGCATCATGGCGTCGAGTTCCTTAC
>PCFV01000440.1:0-26488 GCA_002812785.1 Phytophthora litchii | reverse complement strand
AGAATTCGGACAGCATCTCCAGAATTTACTGTATTTCAAGAACTTCGTGTATTAGTTGTCCGTCGCCAATACGCTCGTATGATGCCATTTCAATTGAATGAAGTGAAGCAATCGAGTTTATATCTCATAGTAAGCAGCTATATCTCATAGTTTTCTTGTCAGCTATAGCACGGTGTACACCGTATGGGGGGGTACCGAAGTCATGTGTGTTTCTGACGCTCTGCTGATGTTATACATATCATGCAGCGTTCGCGACGTCGATCCAGCAAATTGGTGTGAGTAGCAGCGCTCCAGTGTAGGTTGTTGCCCTCGGTTAGCAGTATCTGTGTGAGTATTTGCGTTGGGTTCGGATTTTGACATCCGTCGCATTGATGGTAAATAAGGAGTACTCACGTTCACGAAATCGCTCGGTCTTGGTTCGGACCCCAAGCTCGGTTGTGTCAGGAGAGGAACTTGACGCGACGCTAGAGTAGTCAACCGATGAGCCTGCGAGCTGGTTCGTCCACCCTCATCAAAAGACATAGTGCTGCGTTGCAACAGCGGATGCTGGCGACGAAAACTAACTGATCCACTCTCACTTGAAGGTTCGTGCTGAGCAAGCATTAACAATCGAAGTAGTTGTCCGTACTCGACTCGAGTCCCGATCAGCTCAAATAGAAGCATCGCGACGCTATTGAATCGGAATCTTGTTAGCCGAAAGCCAAATGATGCTAGAATCATACGAAGTTTGTCCACATCGATCATACCCGTTTGCTGTAAATCATGAGCGTGTAACTCTGCACGTAAATCAAGAATTGTCGAGTGGCCTTCCTTTAAACATTCAAGCAAGGAGGTTGCAAATTCAGATCGCAGCTCCACAATCTCGCTGAAGTGATTCACAACTTCCCCCAGAGTGTTGGCATCCACGCGAAGAATGCTACAAACTATCACAAAGTAGCGGAATATATGCTGTTGAAACAACAGAGTGTTTAACACCAAGGGAAGAGGAACCATAATGGCAGGAACTAAGCCGAATTCGCCATAAATATTGTCCAGATCATACACGGCACATTGTACGAAAAGCGCTATGAAAAACCCATTGAGAATCAGGAGAAATATGACAACAACATGCCAGACCTTGCGAGAGAAGAACGAGATGTGAATATCTGGAGATTCAGGCTGAACACCGCTTGCTTCGCGCGGCTTGGTGATCCCAGCATTCTTAATATTATGGCAACAGGTAGCAGCGAGTTGAAGCCCAACATCTTTCCGGAGGATCACGTGTCGTTTAGCATTTCGACGGTCCTCAAGTTCTTCGAGTTCCTCTTGTACTCGGTTCATAGTATCCAAGGCGCTGTCTGCTGCTTCGTTACGCCAAGCGACAGACTCTTCTTCCGCAATAGTTTGGAGGTTTGCTGCTAAAGTGGCCTCGACGCCACTGTAGCCTGCTGTATTCAGCAGTTGATGCACGCATGAACGAAAGTATAACAGTACTCCAATGTGAAGAATCACCAAGCTCCATGCAAATGCCACAAAAACTTCCACTAACTCCTGGCTTTCCGGTAAATCAACGTCATAATGTTCAAAGAGACTTAGAAAGCCGCAAATCAACCACGCCACGGCGAGCAGAAGAACCCACATCGACGGTTCAACTTCGATCATGTGTGAAATTTGGTTTGCTTGAGCTCGACGAAGGTACTTGGAAAACGGGAAGAGCTGCGGTAGTCCAAATCGACGGAGGAATAAATGACGAAGCAATCGACGTTCGACGACTTCCTTCTCGAATCCATTAATTACTTTACTTGAACACGAAAACCATTTCGAGAAAAATGTTTCGGTTTGTAATTGAGTAGGAAGAATTCCAGTCGAAAGATTGATCGAGTCAACCAAATCTTGAGCAGTGATCAACTCCGTTCGATCAGCTACGTTGTTGTGCTTGCGTAGCTGCGAGAAGACGACGATCGCTTGGAGAATAAGAGCAAGGGCCAAGATGAAAATCGTGAGGTCGGCTACCTGGAACGCCAGCATTGTTTTACTGTCGGCATCAATGCCCGGTACCTCCTTGAGCAACTTCAGTCCGAGACTCAATAAACCAAGAATCATCAATTCTCGATACGCTTTTCGAAGCATGTGCTGGTACTTGTCATATCGGGAGAGTTTGTGTTCGACATGGTGTAGTGCTGCCTCAAAGAGGACCAGACAGAAAGCCAAGATACTCAAATGTACTAGCATCCGCCAAAATTCGACAGCTTCGCCGACTTGAAACAGCGATCCACCTCCCATGGTGCTGGTTCTGAAGTGAAGTCGCCCTGCTCAGACGTTGACAACTTGGATTTAAATGTCGCTCCATCCGATGAGATGGTGCAATATGAAAACACGAGCCACAAGACTGACTGTTAACGGAGTGACGACAGCCACACAGGCGGAATTCCAACGTTTGTCAGACTGGTAAAACGTTTGGTGCTCATACAAATGTACTAGATTAACCGTTCATATGGCACTGTTTTCTACGTAGTAGAAGCCCTTATCAAACAGCCGAGTTGCTTCGACCATAGAGGACGAGATCTTATGATCGATCCGCAAAGGAATTGGCCATTTACCGTGGAAAGTCCGGCACAGTCTAGTGGCGTGGAACTTTCGCGGATATGCGGAGATTCTCCAAAAACTTTAATGATGGCGGTTTGGCGACTTCATGTGCTCGCTAATGGAAAGCCGGTCGTTTTAGGCGGTCCAGATCTCGCGCTTTGCTCAGAAACCAACCCTTACTCGCCAAGCTGGATGTTTGCAGAGATTAATTACCCAAAGCTGAAGCTATCAGTAGTGATCATTGAGTTACGGACGGATGCACACTTTATCATTCGTCTACGCAACATACATTACCCTAGCAGATGTGAGTTCGCCTCACATGTTTCAAAACACCTGAACGTTCGGAGATGGCCAGCGTCTCACCTACCATTACAACGGTCTCCACAACTTCGTCTGCGAAGCTCACTCGTCGATCGGCTTTGCTAGGAATGAAACTCGATGAAATCGCTCTTTGATGTCGACGACCACATCGACTTGGACGTCGACCTCGGTCGCCGTCTCTCCAAACTCTCCATCAATTCCAAACATGCATTTACACTCAACCAGGTTCAACGCGTGAAAGTCTGTACTACGTACGACCGCGAAGACGAAGACGGCGCTACAATCTACGTGCTCGACGTGTATCTGCAGTACGTTCAAAGGGGACTACCGACAACCCCAGGGGGGACAAAAAGTGAACGGAGATCGAAACTACAACAGGAGAAAGAGGAAGCTGAACCGGAATTCCAGGTCGAACATCGCTATTCAACGTTTCGAGAGCTCCGGAAACGAATCACCAAGATAGTGGACGACCGAGCTCACATGCGGTGGTGTGCTTACTGCAGTCGCGTGACTTGGATCACATCGGTCGAGGGTTTTCCGTCAAGGTTCCCGAATCGTGGACGTTGGGCAATCGCTACAGGGTGGCGTCGGTTGTTGATTCACATGAGGAAAAGGAAGCTTGAACGGTTCGTGAACCAGCTACTACGAGCAGCAAAGGACTTGTCCTATCGACGAGGAGGTGGCCAATGTCAGAGATTTATAGAGGTCTCGCAAATACTTAACACATTCCTTATGGACCCAGACCTGCGTCCTGAAGGCTGTGTGTGGTGACAACGTAGTTGATGCATAGAAGAATAGATTTTGCGAATGTTTTAGCAGCAACTCATTTACCACTACCCATCGACAACGATAGATGTTTCACAGTGTTTCCTATCCGTGTACGGCGGTATAGTTGTAGTACACCGTGTTTTCATACTCCGAGTCGCAATACGGGAACGACACATCCGAGTCCATCGGCGCGAAGAGGGTCTTGCCCGACGTGTACGTCACGTAGCATCCCAAAAACGTACACACGACTACGACAATCAGAGCAGGTATCTTCTCGTACATCGGAATGGTGTTCCAGCACTTCTTCAGCAAGAATACGACTGGTAGGATGATACTGTTGAGCGAAATGCACGATGCACCGACGAAATCGGACAGATCCGAGAAATGGTCTCTCAGCACGATGGACAGGATCACCAGGACAACGATAATGGCAATACGCATCAAAACGTACTTGATCGTGTTGGCACCACCGCGATATTCAGCAGCTTCAGCCTCGGCATCACCGTAGTGAGGATTTTCAGCATCAGCAACCGAAATGTACGACACTCTCGATCGACGCTCGGACACATTCACAGATGGATTCACCGCGGACTCTTTATTCGGTGTTCCCATGTCGGCGTACGTGAGACCGCTCTCAATATCGCTCTGTTTTTTCTTGTGCATGCCTAGTGCAAGACGCTCCGAGAGGTAGAACACAGGGTTCAACAACACTGAGAAGGCGATAGTGATATGAAGTTGCATGAACAAGTACGCGAGTACAACAGCACCCCAGTCGGACTTGAAACCCAGAGTTGTCATCCCCGTGTCGGCGTCCGGGTAGATCGTGAACAGCAAATTACCCGAGATCTGGCACCCCACAGCTGAGTATGCGGTACTAGCCAATATCAGGAACAAGCACGAGATCAACGTTATAGTGAAGAAAACCACACGCGGCATACGTTTGGGATCACTGTGTTGACGTTGCAGAGCAGGAATCACAACACCAGCGCCGTAAGCGAGTGACAAATTGCCAAAAACACCAGCGACCTGTTCAAACTTTAGGTCTGGTGCTGGTACCGATGGGTGACCACGCATGCCGTACAACACAACCGAGACACCGATGATATCGGCGATGACGGTGCCAGCACAGCCGGCAAATGCAGCTCCAGCTCCTTCTTTCAGAGTGGGGATAAGACAAACTGGTAGACACATGAGCGCCATGAAGATAATCCAGACTGATTGACTGAAGGCGTCAGGGAAGAGACCATCGAGCAGTGAACCGCCGAGGACAAGGAACACACAAGGTACCAGCAGACATGAAGCCATCTGAGCCACCACTGCAAGCCAGTGGCCCCACTTGCCCATGGCCCATTGACCGAGATCGCCATACGTCTTGACGGATTTTGGTGCGAGCAGCATGACACGACAGATAGCGACAGAGGCGTAGACGTTGGCGAAAGCCATGAAGATCATCGCGATCACTGCGATGACTGGACCGGCTCGAGAGAAGTTCCCGGGCATACCAAGCGTTCCGACGCCGTAGACGCAGCAGAAGACGTTGAAGGCCATTTTCAAGTCCTCTAGCGTGAGGAACTTCTGACCACACTTGCCCATGAGAAAGAGTAGAGAAGAGAACGAGTTGAGGTTGTTGACTTGGTCTTTTGATGGAGAATTGAAAAGTGAGAACGAATGTGCTTGGGACGAGATCGTACTAGCCAAACAGCCAAATTGCCAAATAGCTGATACCGTTACCGACGTAGCAAAGCGATCGAGAGAGAGTCGGAGTTTGCTCGGCGACTTGGCTGCAACGAGACCTTCGGTGCAGGCAGCGATGGCACCGAGAAACAGCACGAGAGTCAGGCCCACGATGATGCGCGAACGGCAACTCGCTGCGCGTCATGGCCGTAAGCACCAATGATCATGCCAGACTTGCAGAGACCGTGGCACTTTTTGTTAGTCGACGAGCAGTACCGGCTCAGCACGATGCATGCACAGGTCACGTCAACTGTCAGCAGGCAACGGTAGATCTCTACTTCAGACCTCTTATGTTGGAACTTCCAACATACGGGAACTAAGGGGTTAACTGCCAAACAGGATACGTTTTATGAAAACGTTCGTCTAAGCTCCGTGCACAGCAGTGTAGTTGTAGTAGACCTTGTTCTCGAATTCCGAGTCGCAGTAAGGGAACTCGACATCCGAGTCCGTCGGGGAAAAAAGTGTCTTCCCCGACGTGTACGTCACGTAGCAGCCCAGAATGCAGCACACCACGACCACGGTTAGCGCAGGCACTTTCTCCCATATGGGAATTGTTCCCCAGCACTTCTTGAGAAGAAAAACGATCGGCAGGATGATGCTGTTGAGCGAGATACACGAGGCGCCGACGAAGTCCGACAGGTCCGAGAAGTGGTCCTTCAGTACGATGGACAAGATCACCAACACCACGATGATCGCCACACGTAGGAGGACATACTTGATGGCATTGGCACCTCGGTACTCGGCAGCCTCGGCGTCTTCGTCACCGAAGTGCGGGTTCTCGGCGTCGGCCACCGACACGTACGAGATCTTGGAGCGGCGCTCCGACACGTTTACGGACGAGTCTTTAGCGGGTGTGGCGGCATCGGCATAGCTGATAGCATTCTCAATGTCTCCCTCTTTCTTTTGATGCATGCCGAGCAGAAGACGTTCGGCCAGATAGAACGGCGGGTTGAGCAGCACCGAGAAAGCGATGGTCACGTGAAGCTGCATGAACAGATAGGCGAGCACGACGGCGCCCCAGCTAGACTTGAAACCGAGCGTAGTAAGACCCGTACTTACGTTCGGGTAGATGGAGAAGAGTAGATTGCCGGTAATCTGACAGCCGACGGCCGAGTAAGCTGTACTCGCCAACACGAGGAAGAGGATCGAGATAAGGGTGATCGTGAAGAAGACAACGCGTGGCATACGCTTAGGATCACTGTGCTGACGTTGCAGCGCTGGGATAACCACGCCAGCGCCGTAGGCGAGCGACAAGTTGCCGAACACACCGGCCACTTGCGAGAACTTGAGCTCAGGTGCCGGTACGGACGGGTGGCCGCGCATACCGTGCATGACAACAGCGACGCCGATGATATCGGCGATGATAGTGCCGAGGCAACCGGCAAAAGCTGCACCTGCTCCTTCTTTAAGTGTCGGGATGAGGCAGACCGGCGTACACATGAGAGCCATCAAAATGATCCAGACAGATTGACTGAAGGCATCGGGAAAGAGACCGTCGAGCAGTGAACCGCCGAGTACGAGGAACACGCAGGGCACCAACAGACACGAGGCCATCTGCGAGATGACGGCGAGCCAGTGGCCCCACTTGCCAGCGGCCCACGCACCTAGATCGCCGTACGTACGCACGGATTTTGGTGCGAGCAGCATGACACGACAGATAGCGACAGAGGCGTAGACGTTGGCGAAAGCCATGAAAGCCATAGCGATCACTGCGAGTACGGGTCCGGCTCGAGAGAAGTTCCCGGGCATACCAAGCGTTCCGACGCCGTAGACGCAGCAAAAGACGTTGAAGGCCATCTTGAAGTCCTCGAGCGTCATGAACTTGCCTGCCATGGTTGCGAGTGAGTTGATGGAGCTTGACTCAAGACGCAGAAGGTGAAATTGAAAGTGAGATTGGTAAATCGGGTCCTGTCGGGTAGAGGCGATTGAGAAAGGTTGAGCTGAGGGACTTGCATTGGCAGATGTACATACGGACGCTTCCTTATACCATGAGTGACTTGACCCACGATGGTAAACCCATCTTGACTCCGTCTCTAGGCAAACACAGCAGGATTTGGAGGTGCGTCACGGCTCAGCTTGCCAACCGGTATACATTGAAGGGAGTTCACAACACGATGAGGAAACTCGTCGAATACTGAGCACAACTTGTTGCTTGATGCATATCACCTAGCTGCTCTTAGCTGCATCTTCCTAGCTCTAGCACGCTTCGCGCCTGTGCGTGCCCCGCTGAGCAACTATCCAGGTCTCACCTGGGTGGATCACCTAAAAATGTTGTTGCGAACACGTAGGCGTAATTCTACCCAAACATTATGTAGAGTGAGGGGATGTAGACTGCATCCACAGGTGAAGTATTTCGGTGATGGACGTATGGTGGACACTTGATCCGTCCCGCAGAGATCCGGTTCGTCTACAAAAAGTGGCCATCTGATACGCTGACGCGCTTCAAGCCGCCAGTGGCGATTCGCCATGCCGCAGCTTGTCATCCGCATCATCGCGCCACCTTCAATGCTGTGTAGCGGACCGTCTGTGGGTTCCTTTGTCTTAGGGACAAGAAGTAAGTATCGCGATCAACCAAGTGGACAATTGGTGAGCAATTTATTTCGCGTCACGCTTAAAAAGTAGGTTGAAGTGTCCTTCTTACCTCCTGTCCTTGTTGTCGGACAAGACAAAACTAGAAGAGTTTATAATTTGTGGACTTCCTATCGTGTATTGTAGTGCCGTGTAGAACTACAAATTGTAATCAGGATGCCGATCACGTGCCGGGTATGAACTTGGTCTCTTGCTTGAAGTGCATCCCTTTTGACAACGGGTCAAAGTAGTGCAGGCAAGTCAAGCTGAGGGAACTGCTAAATGATTTGAGGCTTTTATCTGCTACTTCACATTGTTAGTTGCTACAACCTTCTCTCCTGTTTCCCCGTTGACATAGTACTTTGTGTATCGACCATATCCGACCTGGACCCAGCGCACCGTCCACAACATCTCAGTCTTCTGGCTTATCTTGACCGTTGGTTTTCGCTCCGCATTGCATTTAACGTAGCGGCCGTAGCCAACGCAGACCCAACGCGGCATCTGAGTCTTCGGTTTTTCATCGTCAGCATTACCGTGCTTATCGCTGTCCACTCGATTGGTTAAACTCGCCACATTAGACTCGCATGGAGTGAAATCTTGATCAACTTCCATCTCACAAGTTTCCTCTTCCAGTACAACATCTTTCTTCTCTTCTAGGGTATCAACCTCTTCCTTGCTGGCTAAAGTGTGCCCATGTAGCCGGAGTAGCGAAAAATATGGTTGGTTTGTGTTCTGTAACTACACGCACGAGGGGTAGATTGTATGTCGGTGCGCAAACCACTGACAGTCCTGCAATTAGCGGCAAGTAGAACTCCAGCACTTGCGATGCTACATGATGGAGTGGCAAGTATCCCACCAGGCAATCACGACTAATAAGACCAAAGCTTCGTACCAACGCGGCCGCCGTAAATAAAACGTTGTCGTGTGAGAGCTCCGCGGCGCGAATTCGTCCAAATGCGTCGTACTCAAATGCCAGCAGGCAACACTGTCCTGGCATCACGCAGGACGCCAGTGACTCGATCGATGGTGTCATAGAAGCTTCTTCAGTTGCGAGGGTGCTAATCGCGAGTAGGTCCTGTGCACCTATGACATTAATGCTGGCGCGCAGGTCCGCGACAGCACGGTTCAACGTAGCAACATCCCCAAGAACCACTACCGCACGAATAGGCGGTCGCAAGGCCTCCGGTTGATCATCCAAAGCTTCTAAAGCCTCACGAAAGTTGTCCTCCAACGAATCAACAACCACAACTGTCGCTTTGGCAGTAGGTAAAATGTCGTCTCGCAGCTCACGTGCTCGCCACGAATTGCGAACATGTGCCACGACACCACCAAGCGACACTACTGCAAGGTTCACCGCTTGCAACAACGGACTCGTTTGTGCACTAATTACCACCCCTTCTCCAGTACAAAACCCCAATTGCAACAGTGTCCTCGCCACACAACGCACACGTACAGCATGCTGTGCCCACGAATAGCTCACATCCATCGGTGACGATGTCGAAGTCTGGAATCCATGATGACTTCGATCAACCACTTCTTCACGTCCTCTAAGTGCCGGTTCATCAGCAAAACACCCGACTGTCTTCAAAAAGGTATTCCAGACCGTAGCAGGGGTAGTAGTCACCAAAGCTGCAACCGTCGTAGCATCTTCTCCATCATGAGTTACACTTAGTGCTCGACTCCACGCTCTTCTTCTACTTTCTCGACTACTACGTCGGTCTCTCATCTCCACAGATGGATCACTCTCCATACTCCCTCTTGAATACATGTAGCCATTCTTGGACAAACTATCTCGACTCATTCTTTCAACAGTCGACTCAATTTTAATCTCCCCGAAAGGACGAGAATGTAGTATCGACACTTTCTTCTTCTTGCACTGCTGCTCTTCCTCTGGGGTTTCTTGGTGTCTGTGTTGTAAGGAGAATCTACGTCTACGTCCTTGTCGAATGTCGCTGGGATTGGGCGTCCAAACGTCACCGGAACTTGAGGAAGGACGACCACTACTGGAACTGGAAGCCTGTACTACCGTCGCCCGGAACGAAATCATGTCCGAAGTGACGCGAGAGGACTGGGGACTACCAGCTGCGGTCGTGTCGCTAACGTTACTAATCATTCGGTCCAAGTTCCTATTGTGTGGGGTGGTCGGTGTGTGGCTGGAAGCGTCTGGAGGTGGAAATAAATAAACTGAAAGCTGATCTGTAAGAACGGATCATGGATTTTGGAAACGAGTTTGGTTTTTTGAGTTCGAGGGGAATGTTTTGATTGGGTGATAACCGCATTGAGGGCTTCTTACTGGCTTTGTACTCCATGTCCCAGCACCAGCTGCTGTAATAGTGACAAGGTCAAGGTCAACAGGCACAACGTCCCTCACATCTGCTCGTCCAAAGGTGTCCTCAAGGTATCAACTTCCCTCACAACTCGGCGTGAACGATCCTGGCTGGAGAAACAAAGCCAACTATTGTCGCTTTGTGTCTTCATCACGGTGTAGTTCGAGACGCTAAAGGGCAAACATGAACCCACACTGCAGACGAGGATTAGCTCGAGGACAGGCACGTACGCTCCGGTCCTTTGACGACGGCACTACAAGACGCACACAACAAAAGCAGCAGAGCAAGACCGACCTGTATTTGGCTTGCGTCATGGGTCTTGGCACGTTGACTCAGCTCAACTCTGTCGGATATGGATGCCCGTTTCTAGCCTCCGGTTGCTGTGGTGCCGTGGCGGTGGTGTCGGATCTGCGTGCTCCAGCCCTAGGTTACCCAGTCCTTCAAAATCCGCGCCACAGAGTTCCGTGAGCCGCGACATGGGGAACGCATCTAGTGCCTCCGACTCCATGTCATCGTACACGGCCTGCAACGTTGACGCCTTGAGATCCTTTACCAACGAAAAGTTCCACTGCGCGAACACGTCCAACGAGATGCCCATGCTAACACAACGCAAATCCAATAGTCAGTCGACCAGTACAGACAACAAAACACATCAAATTGATTTCTTACCGTTGACGGATGCGCTCCTTGACGTCTCCGACGGTGTCGCGCTCACTGAAGCGCAATACGCATGGAACACCATGAGTGTGGATCCACTTCCGTGAGTCGTTCTGGAAATTAAAGTGCACCACGCCCTTGTAAAACCATATCGGGCGTTCTTCATCGTCGGACATCACATCGTTCTCATCCGCAGCGACTATAGACTCCTTCTTGGTCTCTAAAACGACAGTTTCGTCGTCGAGCAACTCATATGTAGGGATCTGCTCTACCAAAATCTCCGGTGCATTGGGGTCCGATACGGTGCCAGTCCCCCAGTAACGTGACAATCCTGCGTCTTCCTTAATCAACCGCCGGATCATTGTTCCGTGTTGCACAACCTCGCAAGCACGCAGCGGGGTATCCTCTGGAAGTCCAAAGCCGTCCCGAATGAGTTTGAGCAAGTCGCGGACCTTGTGCGTTGGCATCACGAGCACTTCAATATGCCGATGCGGCGCAATCGGTGACGGCGACGCATCCTGTTCGGTTGCAAAGCAAGCGTCGTAAATACTGAGATGCACCAGCAACTCTTTCTTGGCCTCGATCTCCGTGATAGGGTGATCAAGCAGCTCGTAATACAAGATGTTTGTGCGCTCCAAGTACTCCGTAAGCAACTCCTCCAGCGTAGTTTGATCATCACTTGCGTAGCGTGAGTGACGAAGGGGTGCCTTCATAGGCAAGTTATTTAACGGCGAGTGTTGATACAATCGGACAAATAATCGCTTTGGGCCAACGAGCCCTAGGTGCGCCGCTACAGCATCGATAACCTCATCATACACGTTGCTGAGCAAAAGCGAGAGCGTAAAAGAATCCTCCTCCGAGTGACCGTAGCGGTGAAAGGTGACCTCGACGCGATCCAACAAGTACTGAAAGTAAGATGGTACGTCCGGATACTTTTCCACCGGCCGTCTATGATGCTGATGAAGCTTTCCCATTGAAACCTGCCCTGCTGGTCCGTGGCTGTGAGGGCTCCGGATGCCATTGGCATACAAGGCGCTCGAATTGGCTTGGGAGCCGTATTCCGTAGGTTTATCATCGGTTTCCGGGGAGATGATGGCCTTTACCTCTTCACCATCAGGGCCGATGTATGTCGTCTCAACAGCATCAGGGTCATCTTCCACTCCCAGGTCTGGTTTGATCATGATGCCGTTAGCCCGTTCCTCTTCCTCAGCATACTGGAAACAGATTATATCTCCATGCTGAATTTCGGCTTCAGTAAGAGTAGCTTCCATATCGATCTCTGACACAGACACAGGCTGAACCTCTTCATACAACAGCAACTCCGCCGTGAAGGGGATCGACAGCGCCTCATGCAAATATTTAGCCAGCTCTGCACCGGTAATTCGTGAATCCACAACTATGTTGCCTACGTACTCCAATCGTTCGCCAAGCTTTCTCTTGAGGTCATAAAACTTTATGAACAACAAGATTTCGTGACTCTGTAGTGGCGGTGCGTGATCTACTTTGACGTTCTCGCTTGCCTCAGCATATGCAGCAGCAGCGTCTTCATCATCCTCTCCCATCTCCTGGCTAGGTTTTGTTTCATCCAAGGTAGCTGTAAGTGCTTCTGTCTCTGGGGGCTCGAATTCGTCCAAAAAATGTCGGTGGATAATTGCCTTGCCATGCTTTCCTATTCTCTGTGCATGAATAGATGGGGACTGATGGGGACACTGGGGGCGACATTGTTGCTAGCGATGAAGAGTCTGACGGGGCAGCTAGTATCTGCAGATATAATTTAACAGGAGATTTAGGCGAGGCATCATCCTCGATCAGTGAGTCGACACGACAACCATAAACATCAGGACCAAGCGGTTGGTCCGGCCGAGTTGTGCGATTTTCACGCGTGATGACTTTCCACAAGCGCTGCCGTGATATAGGGACACCGATCTGTTTATACAAGCGTCGGTAAAGTTGCCGGATGGTTGCTGCACGCTTAATACGGACACGGACCGTATTCGAGTTATTAAACCCGGAAAAATCCATAACCTTTGTAATCCGCTTGAGTTTACTGACGGTCGTATCTGATGCTATGCGAAGATTCATGTACAAGTGTTCTGCCTGCTGGGCTTTCTTGCGTCGAGCGACTGCCTTCTCCTCCTCATGAAAACGAGTAACCAGTTCTTCCGGGATTGGTAGTGGATCGCTTTGCCAACAAGATGGTAGATCCTCAAAGCTTGGGACCTATGGCTTGAACCACGAGGACTGTGATCTGACCTTGCCAAATGCAATATCATAAGGTCTACCATGATGCAACGTACCAACTGCAGATAACAGTCGTGCCTGCATCCGCTCAACTCTCAAGCTTCAGGAACTCAACTCCGTATCTCGACTAGGCATCTTCATCATGAAGATCTATGTCGCAGTTGCAATCTCAGCTTTGGCATTGTCTGTCACAAATGGTGCGCCGAACTCCGATGACCGGGAAGTGTCTTTGTCTGCCGAGCTGGAAGTCATGGAGCGGTCATCATCTCCTCGAAGTCGTGCTCTCGTTGCCTCCACTTCCACCAGCTTTATTAGCTCGTTGAAGAAGATTCCCAACTCGGACAAATACCACACGAAGCCAGTGCGTGTAATTCAAGCCCGCGTTCAAAGCGATGCCCCGCTCTGGAACGAGACCACCAAGACTTTCGGCTCCAAATACTACGACACGGCCGAAGAGCAGTTCCGTGGTGCACTCGACACGGTGAACACAGCTTCTGTCGAAGGTGCGCTCATGTACGTTCAAGCCGAGGGTATCAACTACAACACACGCAGTGCAGAAGACAGGTGCTGGCGGAAGAACGGTATGCAATATGTTGTCTTCTACGACATCGTGTTCGCTCAAACCAACGAAACAGTAGCTGAGTACGAGTCTGAATATGGTCCGATGCTCCCCATGGACGGCGGCCAATGCACTCCGATCTTCGGTACAAACGTGTTCTCAAGGGAGTGCGTTTCATTGAACGGCAATGCTAGCGTACCAGAACTTGGACCCTTTATAGGTGGTGAGTCGAAGGAGACGGACGCGCGTGCACCGTACCCGAACTGCTGGTGGTATTCATTCCCCAACAACTGCCCACTGTCAAAGTGGGCGAACAAAACTGACGAGTGCCGCGATACAACTCACCAAGGTCTTTGCGATATGGATACTCTGCCGGACGGCTTAACGTGCACATACAACTACCGTATCCTCGGTTATGTGCCTATTGACGACGTTGTTGGCATCACAGCCATGACGAACAAGGCGACGGGCGAGAAATACGCCAACTTTACCGAGTTCTGCAAGGCGGGTGGAGTTGAGTTCCAAGCCTCAGAGACTGGTGTGTGGAATGCGAGTATTCCGTTCTGGAAGAACCCACAGAACGCGACAGCCAATGCAGCACGCACAGAGAAGCTGCTGTCAGCGTACGCCAATCTGCTCAAGACCAACAAGTCCTCACAGATCGACAGTGCTGTGATCAAACACATGCAACCGCTACCAACAGTGGCTCAGCTCACTGCAGGCAACCCGCCGTGCTATTTCAACGTGAAGGACTGTGGCTCGGAGTTCGGGTGCAAACGTGAACACTACGGACAGATGTGCACACTCTGCAACAGCACAGCCGCAGGTTGCATCCCGCCCACCTCCAATTTCACCTTCCCGACGTTGGAGAAGGCATCGACACTGACAGCGGACGTGACCACAAAGTCAACA
Organism: Phytophthora litchii; assembly: GCA_002812785.1. Lineage (NCBI taxonomy): Eukaryota > Oomycota > Peronosporomycetes > Peronosporales > Peronosporaceae > Phytophthora > Phytophthora litchii. Next base: position 11,836 of record PCFV01000440.1, on the reverse strand, counting down.
GCATCGAGTTCCGTTCTGGCTGCTGGAACAGTGGTGGCATCCATTGCGTTTTCATTTTTCATGAGCTAGACACGAAGTAACACCGATCACTAAAAATTGTGGTCGAGCCGGATAAGTGTAGTTGACAATGCATGAATGAAAAGGTTCTGTCCGAAATGGTGTCTGTATTCAGCATCTTGGTGTCTGTTTTCAGCATCTTGGTGTCTGTTTTCAGCATCTTGATTAGCATTACGCCACTTCAACTGTGGTTTCGTCCATGTGCGCAACAATAGCAAACATTCTGGAACGTATCTAATATCTAATATTTTATGTACTCATATCCTTCTTTGTCGCCAAAACCACACTCCGAAAACCTATGTCACTAAATAACCTGTTTATACGCTTTCCCAGAAATCCATCATGTTACACAAACCCAGCATATTTGGATTATCCATCACAGCCACAAACGCCAACGCCATCGATGCTGGGAGCCTCGTTCGTCGGTGCTGCGCGGCGCGCCAGCGCTCTCCGGTCGTTCCCGCGTGCTGCATCCGGGTTACCGACGTCTAATCTACCCATGGTGCGCATCGAACACGTGCGGTTCTTCATGCAGCAGCCGCCACGCGCCCGGTCTCCGTCGTTCCTGGCTGTCTCCCGCGTGTCTGGCGCCTCTGTCCTTCGCCGCACGAGCTCGTCGGTGTCCAAAGCTTCTGGAGATGAAGCGAGTGCTGGCATGTCGCATCTCGAGCGTCTGAAGGATCTGTGGCGCAAGTACGGCGTCGTGGCGATTGGCACTTACTTGACCATGTATGGAGTCGTCTTGGGCTCCATGTACCTGGCGATTGACCAGGGCTGGGTCCATACGACCAAGAGAACGAATTCGAAGGGCGAAGGACAAGCGGATGATAGTTTTAACCTTGTCACGACGACCAATAAGTGGGTTCTAGTGCTTCAGAGCTGAAGAATTAGGGTGTCGATGCTAAAATTTGGTGGTGCTTGGTTTTAGGTTCGTCAAGTTCGCGGAAGATTTGGGGATTGCGCAGTACTTAGAGGTGGAACGTGTGAGTTCCAAGACCGGCACGTTCTTACTGGCATGGATCGCGACCAAGTTCACGGAGCCCGTGCGACTGGCGGTGACGATCGCGATAACGCCACGCATTGCGCGCTTCTTGGGACGCGCACCCAAGTTGCCACCTAAAGCACCTGGTAAACTTGCTAGTATGATCAAGAAACAGCAAGCGTCGAAGGAACAACCCAAGGCGTAAATGACAAAAAATCAAAAGCCGAAATGACAACAGTACTGGATAAGTGTACTGAAAGGGAAACAAAAGCTGAATGACAGAGCAGAAATGCTGAAAGTGCAACTAGCGATTGGATAGAGGACTCCCTGCACCAGTAACAGGTACATACTCAGCTGAACAATGATTTCTTGCTGCATACTAGCATTCGCTTCCTTGATGTGCCCACCCAGAAAGATGTCGCGATTCGTGTCCACGTTGCAACATTTTTTTCGCCCCAACACTGGAAGTATTTCTCGATCGTGTACGCAGTCCGCTAACACCAAAACTTCGTTCGGTACCGCTCCGAGCTAGGACAGATCGTTTTGGGGCATCACTAGAGGACGAGACTAGTGCATCGTTCTTCTCGTCTCGAACTAGTGGTTCCTTTCGCAATGGTGAGAAGCATCCAATGCGCTGTTTCATTTCAGGCGATATCACTTGTCCATTATCTGTGGGCAGAATCTCGCTGCACACTAATGGTGGTGGATCCTTTGGCATAGGCTGCGCGTGCGGACTCCATTTACGAGCTGGTACAGTGTAGTTAGCCTTGATCTGCAACGTTTTCTTGGCAATCCCTGTCGTGAATGTGGCACTCTTCATCAAGTTCGTAATTAACTCCGGTAAAGGGAGAGAGCTACTTTCTCCCCTTGCACAATACGAAGCTAGCGAAGTCGTTGGCTCTTGATGTACTTGTTGCACTATATGTTGGTGGTGACTCTGTTTGTGGTGATCCGAAAGTTTGGCTAGTGTTCCGATAACATTGATCTGAGGACAGTCCTTCAAGTACTCGTGGAAATCGATGCTGCACAGGTTCGAGATGATCTCGAAGCAGTAGCTCACCATTTCTGCTGTTGCGTTTGGTTGATCGGCGAGCTGCACAATGCATGGAAGTACGCCGTCGTTCAGAAGTCGAGGCAGGTGGACCTTGCAGCTCGATAAATGACGTAACGCAGCCAAGATGTTTGAGCTAGCATCACTATCCACGTTAGGCAGCGTCAGTATAAACACCATTGCGTTTGCAACATGTGCATTGAGCAAATAACTCTGGTTTCTCGGAGCATTACTCAATTTTCTCAACGTTGCTGCCACTAAGCGATAATGTTTTGGAAGAAAGTGTTCACTACGAATGAAGTGAAGCAGAACACGATCAGCATGGTCTTCCAGTACACGTGTGGAATTCACCTTACCAACAGCAATGTTGCAAATCGCAACTGCCGCAGTTTCCTTGAGACCACTAAAAGGGCCGTGGTAAATGTCATGCAGAGTAGTGACAGCATGGCAGGACACAAGAGCTGCAAGAACATTCTCGTCGTCGGCAGAATTACAGCAACTCAGATTGTGCAGTACGAGGCAACATAGCTGAACATTGACTGAAAGGCTGGGAGTAGATAACGCCGGAGATAGATTTGTTGGAGTGTTGGAGGACATGGTACTATTGCGTCGCTGTGCTGTCAATGTTGTCTCCGTTAGAGGTATTTGCTGTCGTATGAATGGCATGATCTCGGACTGCATGATCATCGGTAAGGCTGGTAATTGGCATGATAAATTGTACAGCACAGAGAGACAGATTGTCACGATCTGAGTGTTGTGTGTATGATGTCTTTGAAGCACTTGAACCAGTATTCTCAAAATATGGGGAGCATCGAGTTCTACCACGTCAAGCGATGAGTTGCTCGTGAGGTCATGTACTGTTAACATACAATTGCGCACGAGGTCCTCGTCCTTCATGTCAATAATCTGTTCCATCCAAAGAAGCATCGTGAGTTTTACTCTCTCCGGCGAAATCACAGCATCATTCGCGCTGGTAACGCGTAGCAGAACCATCGCAGCTAGCTGTCGAAGTTCTTCACTGCTCTCAGGAGACGAGAAATGTACACTTAAATGCTTCTCGAGGCCTTCATTCAAAAATACCTGACAAAGTTTCTCGTTTGCAACCAAATTTGCGATAGTTTTTACCGTCACGAGTACGATTGCGGCGTCTTCAGCAGCATCAGCTCCACCACTATGAGATAGCAGATGAATAAGCGCTCGTGGTGCTCCAGCATCCAGGAATTTCGGAACTTTGTTTGGATGAGCTGACAAATTACACAGGGAAACGGCACACACATAGCTGACTTCGGGGTACTCGACTGTACACAATGAGGAGAGAGCCCAAATAATTCCGTGGCCGACGAGCGACTGTAAGCAGTGAGGTGTAACATCCACTAGGCAATTTGCTAGCGTCATGATGCACAACGCCTTGATTGTGACGCTATCAGTTGCTACCAGCGCTAACACCATTATCGTTTGGATGGCTCCTTGTTCAATCAATCGTGACTCGAGTCCTGCAAACGAGGATAATCGGCATAGAGCAAGCGTACACAACTCCTTCACCGTGTATGTGACTCCGGACTCATCAGCTTCAGCGTTTGTTTTAGTATGTTTGGTTCGAACTCGTGAGAGATTAATGAGGTCTTCGACTCCGCGTTCCTTCACGAGAAATTCACATCCTTCTTGAGTTGCTGTCAGGCAGTAATATACGAATGCACAGTTGGTCAAAATCGTGTCGTCTTCATTATCCTGCTCATCGTCGTCTGCTTCGTTATCTCCATTACTAGTGTCACCTTCACCTGCACTTTGTTTGGGTTTTGTGGTGGGCTTCCACTTATTAAGCTTCTTTAGAAAACGAAACACGGCACCATTCCGAACAAGAGCTCCTCGATTCTTTGGGTGGTGGGCGAGGTGGGCAAGCAAAGTGACACCACTTCGTAGTGTTGCTGGGTCGCCTTGTGAAATATCGAGATTAGTCTTCCGCTTCACAAGTCGTACAGGCAGCACTGGTTTAATCCACAATTTTGCTACCTTCTCAAGCTCATTGCCGTTACTCAACAATGCAAGCACAAGCTGTGTCATCTCATCACCACCATGAGGAAAATCATCTCCACCATTTCTTGCCAACAGGAAAAGTGCGTTAAGAGCGTAAGCGCGGCAGGTCGGATACTGTCGAATGAGATGTACTAACTGAGAAAGGAATCCTCTCCTCAGTAATTGAGGTACGCAGCTTACCACACCGGCCATTCTGTAAACAATGGCAGCAACCAACTCTGCAACCTTCTTATGTATTGGATCACTAGCAAGTTGCAGCAACCGGTCCAGCAATGAGTCTGACCCGCAAAGAAGGGGAACGCAGTCATCACAACATGAAATATTGTAAAGCGCCTCCACAGCAAATATGCAGTCTTGTGAATTCGACGACTGCGTCAGGGTCAGTAATAACTCGATCAGTTCTGGAATATGGATCGCTACTTCCTCCGTTGAGCTTGATATGAGGTAGCAAAGAGAGCAAATGGCGTTCACTTTCACGGTTGGTTCCATCATCCGACTCATTTCCAGTAGGACCGGGACGGCACCGTCTTGAATGAGCTCGTGATGCGTCAGCACGCTATCACACAGGTTTCGCAGGATGCACGAATGCAGGTAGACGAGATTATTCTCCTGAATGCTACTTTCGGATTTTTTTCCTGTACGTACAGACTTGGTAGTGCTGCCTGTACTTCCAATATGTTGGTTAGTATTCTGAATTAATGAGCTGACTGGAAGCCAATTACAGATTTTGATACGGCTTCCTTCATCTGTGGACAACTGCAGCAATATCAAGAGTGTAATTTCCTGGATAGTCTCATTTGGAGAAAGCAGCATGGATTCGAGCATTTCACAGAATGAAGATGTTAGTAAGTGTTGCCGGTTGGTACGTACTTCACATAGCGACACAAAAGTTCGCAGTGCCCAGCCTTGAATAGCAGGAGGTACCAATGGCATGTGCGAAATCAGGAAGCGAGGAATATTTTCTCCAAGCAAAGCACTGTGAAATATTGGTACCAAAGACGTATTATATGTTGCTTTGATCAAGAATGCTGATGAGGAATTGTGTTCTGCAGAAGAATTGGTATTCAGGAGACTGCTACCGCCAATTCCACCGTTCGCTTTCGTCATGGCGATTAACAATTGATAAAATACTTCACGAAAATGCTTGATATGTTGTGCATCTACAGACAGATTAAACACTGTTGCCGCACAAATGCGTTTGGTTTCCCAACTCGGTGAAGCTGTAAGTCGTAAGAGCGATCGATCAATACCCTCGAAAAAGAGCGCTTCGGCAACCTTTTCCTCTTCAGACAAGTGACACAGAGTTGAAGCCATATCTTGTCGTGGAACCGATGACGTCGTTCGTGAGAGCTGTTTCAGGCTAGCTACAACACCCTGCGTGATCATGGGCTTTCGAGCACAGCGAACTTGAGACAAATAATAAAGTGCTCGGCAGCAGTGTCCCTGGGTAGCAGCATCTGAACTTGAACTCAGTGCCAGCACAGACTGGATGATACCATGATCTAAGAGGTTATTGATTCCATTGTCGGTCCTCGGAGATTGAAAACTTGCTTTATCATCGCGCACAATATGAGCTGCATCAACTGCAGCTTCTGTGTTGGTTCTCGAGTTTATTGCACTATCGGTTGGCTTCAATCGAGCTCGAATCATATCTTCAAAAGTTTTCGCACAGCGCCGCTTGCGAAGAATAAATGCAGCTTCATCGATCACTCCTACTGGAGCTTTACTCGCAGACTCACTATTGGACCCAGACAACAATGTTGGTGCTGCAGACCGAGCACGTTGGCGTTCTGCTAGAAGCTGGCGTCGCATCTCCCTCTTCTTTGCCTGAATATCCATTTCAGGAGTAACTTCGTTTGGTGCATTACCATTTTCAGTGTCTGGAGCATTTTGATCGTCACCATTTTTCTTGGTTTCAGGAGCAGAGCTGCCTTTGTCTTGGCGTAATAACGTCGAGGAAGATGTACGGCTATGAATGACGCCCCTATCTGTGATTTCTTTGATCGGGAATCGTGATGAATAACAAAGCCCATCCAGCGTCGCCTCCTTGATAGAAAACTCAAAACTGTTGTCATTGTCGCGTAAAGCTTGGTGCACACGGCTGTGTGTTGTGGCAGCTGCAGTAGCTGGGCGTCGAAGTAGTGACGAGACGGGAAGTTGAGGTGTCGAAGCAGCACCTGACAGTCTTCGGATCGAACCTTTTCGACTTACTGTGGCAGATGACAGTCGACGAATTGAAGCGGATCGGGCAAACACCACACGGTCGGCTTCAACTCGGTCGTCTCCTCCAATTGATGCAACTTCTTCAAAGAGGTTGAAATCCTCAGATGAATCACTTGCAGCCGTCGTCATCATCATGAAGGTGGCTTTGCAACTCTCGCGGCCAGTTCGCACACTGTGAGCTGTTTCGGTGTCACCACCGCTGCATGTAGCCTCCGTGTCGACCAAAAATTAACGCTAACGTTGTCCAGTGCAACTAGCTACTATTCTTGCAGTCGATCACTACCGAATTATCGGAGTATTTCGGGTCGAGGTACCAGGAACTCGTGACAGAACTTAGCAAGTCATGATGCCATCGCGCGGATTTCCTGCTCCTCCGAATTTGTCAGAGTTGCTGAAGTTTTTCGAGTCGGATGAAGGCAAAGCGCGAGTGAGTCGTCAGAATGGAGTATCGCATGGCACCACCCAGCGAAGTCGACAGTCATCTCAATCAGTTGCCTCGAAACATTTGAGCAATGGGGTGACCACCAAGACCTTGAATGCTGCACCTACACCAGCTACTACAGGGAAATATCGATTGTCTCAGTCAAGCACAACCAACAATGAACACACGTCCATTCGAGATGACAAGACCTCAACCACCGCTCAAGGTTGGAATTCATCTACTCAGCTGCCTCTAGCTCCGGCCAAGACACTTCGCCACCAACTTTTGTCTCGGACATACCAGCCCCCTGCTCCAGTGTATGTAGTCCCGTCAGAAGCGAACGAATTGCTGAAGCGACTATCAAAAGGCACAATTTCGTCTCGCTCGAAATTGAAATCTCAAATTGAACCAACTCGAGGTGGCCAGACGGGGGATGGCGAGATACCATCAAGTGGGGTGCGAAATGGGTCAACAGCAGATACTCGAGGCCGTGATGCTATTCAAACATTGCTTTTTTACAGGAAAGAGGTCGAAAAGAGACGTCGATTGGACACGAAATACTCAAAAAGTGACGACGAAGAGTTGACAGAAAGTCGATAGAAATTCACCACGCAGATTATTAAGAGTATCATACCAAGTAAGCAAACAAATCATTCGTTTATTGCAGTGTATGATCAAGAACAAGCGGGTGTTAAGACTGGACTCCTTTGCTAACTGCGTCATGTATAATGCACATGATAGCAAGCAGGTCTTCAATCAAACAGGCTCACCCGAAAATCCGATTGATTTCAATAGAATTTTTGCACGAGATTGCATGACGTAAGTTATCTCTATGAAGAAGAAATATGGAATTGTCATCGCTTTTCAACATATCAAGGTCATCGAGCGCGAAGGTCTTTGATTGAAAGACGTTGTTTCACTCTTGATGTATCTGGTACAGGTGAGTGACCGATCAATCCACCAATGAGCATGAAAATCAAGTGATCTTAGACTTCCTCTTGTATCGAGAAAACTGGTTAATCTATGGATGCAAGGTAGTCCTGCTGGTTTGTGTATGTTCCAGAACAGACTCTCAGACAATCCACCACGAATACATAATTCCCATTGCTTCGCAGCATGGCTGTGTGTTATAACCACCACCTCGTAAATGTCTTTACGGGTTAGATATTTTTCGGGTCTTTTGCGGGTCTGGTAAGGTGTCGGGTCGGGTATGGATATTTAAGTGGTCGGGCGTGACCTGTAAAATACACGATACAGCTCTGGGAAGTAAAATACTCTATTACAATACCGCAAATTACCGGTAATACAGGTAGCAAATCGATTACCACTAAGAACAAGTGTGCCCTTTCAGTATATGCTATTGCAGTTTTAAGCGTATACTCACGAGGGAGGATAAATTCGGTTCAAGATTCACCCAAATCGTTGGATGTCATCTCTACTTGAGCATTATGCACGAGTCATTTCCATCATGGAAGAAGCTCAAGAACATTGCTCATTCAAGACAACCATGCACTGGCAGGGTTATGCTTACACCAAGGCGTATTCGTCCGGGCGCAAAACCACCAATAGGCGCAGCAACTACCGTAGTACCAAGTGCAAGGCTCGGGTTGATGTGATGGCGGATGGCTCCTACCAAAACGCTGTTTCCCACAGGTGCGGTAAAACCGCTGATACATCTCCTACTACCAGCGCCGAAGACAGGCTGGTAGTCTCTATTGAAGACGTTGTTGAAGACATGAAAGCGGAAATCGACGCGCTCGCATTGTCAAACCTAACACAGGTGCCGGCCAAGATTTGGGAGTTTATCCGAGAGCAGTTCACCTCGGTAAGAATGGTTCACGGCCTGACCCGAGACCAAGTGATCAGCCGTGTCTATCGCACACGCAGCAACCACTTCGGTTCCACAATCTACGGACGTGTCGAAGTTCCACCTCTTTCGCTGACCAAGGCAGGTGACACTACTTTTTTCCAGTTCCACTACACCTACGTGGACGGCGGAGAAGTCCAGCACATCCTTGGTTGGGGGCATCCCGCGCTGATCCGGTTACCATCCTACAATCAGACTGCACTTTACATCGACGGAACCTTCCACTGTGTGCCCACCCCGTTTTACCAGTGCATCGTCATCATGGTGCATGATCGTGGGTCGATGTGCTTCGTCCCATGTATGTACTGCCTGACGACTAACAAGAGCGAATGGACCTATTGGCATACTCTCCATTGTGTTCAAGCTACAATCGGAATGACGATGGACGTTGGAACGGTGTCATGCGACTTTGAGAGAGGCCTTATCAATGTGGTTGGAGATCAGTTTCCCGAAGCCGACATTATAGGCTGCCTATTTCATTTAGCAGGCAGTACGCCGTAAGATGCAGAAACTCCATATACTAACGGAAGAGGTTGCTGGGGTGATGCTGCGTGGCTTCCTCGACAATCTGACGGCGATCCCCCATGACCGCATCGACCCCCCCCACGGAATTAACTACGTGATTGTCAAGTTCAAAACTGCGTTGCGTGGGCGCGAAACGGAATATTCTCATGCGAAGTGGGTCCAGTTCTGCGCATACTTCCGCAAGACGCGGTTGGAGACGTACAAGCCGCTTGAGCGATACAACCGCGAGATCAACGGAGCTTTCTTAACAGCCCGTCCTAACATTCCAACCTTCACAGGCGTGATCGAAGACCACTCTCCGCGCTACGTCACCCTCCTAGAAGATATCGCCCGCAACCGCGCTCGTGCGCCACCACACGGGGCTTATGTGGTACCTCGAGATTTCACTGTTGAGGTGGCTACTCGGGACAAACAGATTTCCTCGTTGGACTGCGCTTTCTACTGCTCCTTTTCCGGTTATAGTGTAGATTACGACTACGGTAATCACGAAAATACACTTCTTTTGCCTCTTCATTATGCTTGACGAATGTACTTATTATTCTCGATGGCCTCGTTGTTGTATTTTGTTACCTGTATTCGAACCTACTCATGCCTATAGCTCAGTAGAATCCCGCATTGGCATATAGTGCGGGGATTTCTTGCGGTGGTTGCTGTATCCTCCAGCGCTGTACGTCTTGCCGCATCGAAGACATTCGTGCGGTGCTTCCTTTGGCCGATTCTTGCGGATACGCACATGACCTTCAGGGTTTCTTAAACAGTAGAACCGGTGCTGACAAATTCTTGCCGACGTCGCTTCTTGATGTCGGTAGTGTTCGCACGTGTCCTCGCGCTCATTGATGCCAGCAACTATATCCGGGGACGAACTTGACGCCTTCGATGGTTACATAGCAGTGCAGACGGAAGTTGACCTTGGGGTAGGCCATAAGAGATTTTCCGTCTTGAGTGTTGGCTGCTCTTGTAGCACTATAGAGTAAGCGTAGCGAGTACAGTTCGAAGGGTAGTTGAAGAAGCACGTGTGGGTCAGAAGGCAAATTGCAAAGTGAATTCTATTCAGTGTCTGTGAAAGAAAAGGAGGAAAGCCATCAGGCTGAACCCCCCCTGGTGCCCCTACTGCCACAGCGAGTGTGGCCCCCCAGTTATGCCAGCTTCAACGTTCTACGCGTCAGCTTCAACTAGCTTGGACATCCATAGAAACACAGCCTAACACTGCATAGAGAGTATCGATACCCCAGACTCAGGACCTGCACAGCCACAGGAATCATGACAACAGTGAGGAGTAGAGTGACCAAGGAATCTCGTGGAGATTTCTCTTAGGCCACGCCACAGTGAATTAAGTCTCCACGAAAGAGGATACACCACCCTGGTTGAAGTTCGACCACCGACGCTCGGGCAGGATCGTTGTTCTAGTAGCAGCCGTCGAACACCTTGAGCTTCGTACCTTCTTCCAACGCCACGATCATGCTGCATGGAATGGTCATCGGGTGCTTACTCGTAACATTGGTGATTGCAGCAGGCGTGTAGTCTTGATGAGGATCTTGTTCACGTCCATCCTTTTCCGATTTCATGAACGAGTACACGGTTGGTACGTAGTTCCGATCGTGCATGCGCACAAGGAAGGAAAGCTCTTGGTGGAGCATCGTCATTGCATCCGAAAACTTTGAAGCTTCAAGCGGAAGGCGAGACTGCTTACGATCGGGGTCCTGAGCTTCACCTCCAACCTCTTTAAAACTGGGGTGTATTGACGCATCGCTGCTTCGCTTAGAAGTTCTGCAATTATATGCGATGGTAGATGTAGCTTGGAAACATGGTAGCCCCATGGAGGTAGTGCAGGATAGTCGGGTGTCGGACGCGACCAAACGTTTCAAGACGTGGCCAAATGTTTTGTCGGGTTGTTACCAGTAGCAATACTAGTATCATGAAGTAGTGACGCTCTATACAATATTTCGCTGGTAAGGGCATGGGTCGGGGTATGAAAACAAAATATATTCGCTGCAAGATATCCGTGGACCTGGGTCTGGGTCGGACTGACCCCACACCTTACCAGACCCGCAAAAGACCCGAAAAATAATCTACCGTCTTTACGGAATGCATTCGTAATGTGAGTCGATTCGATATTCAATGCCTGTTCGTAATCTTCAATACTTTTAGCCCACCACAAAGCCACTCGCTTATGATTTGTGAGAAGATCTCAAATCGGGCTACGAAGCAAAATCTCATTGCTACGTTTACCCCTACCTAGATGTCGATTGTAAGCCAAAATAATTGGATATTTCATCCGGCAGTGCACAATTCTCCATTTTCAAATATCCAACTAGGTTTCGTCTTTCCCCGCTACACTCACGCGCATTTCCACACACCCTCGTTTGCGCTCTCAAATCACATATAAACGATGCTCTCTACTTCTGTAACAAACACGTATCACTCGTTATGAAGTTCCTGAGCGGATACACTCCCGTCCCTTGTTGCACCACAGCTTGCATCTATAACCAATATGGATCCACGGTATCTCGAACGCCATACATATTCTGTGGGAAGACCACGGATTGTGTGTGGCTACTGCGACCGACTGGTTCGCAACTTGTCATTCTGCTGTCGCTTTGTCGCCGAATGCACAGAAGTACTATATGTGTCTACAATTGTCGCGCAGCTCCTAGGACACTTCCCTAGCGACATCTA